>JASDQU010203142.1:3210-18958 GCA_032191745.1 Picea mariana | reverse complement strand
ACACACACAAAGAATATAACACATACCCAACAACACCAATACACCACAATACACCATGCACAATATATGAGAAATAATCAATAGTTATTGTTCAAGGGAAGTAATGACTTCCAAAGGTAGCTAGAGCTTCCAAGTGTAAAGGGAGGGATAAACCTCCAAGAGGAAGATACAATCCTCCAATATCTAGAGAAATTTGAACTCTCCATCCTTGCCCCTTCCTTCCACCCAAGAATATACGAGAGATAATAAAACTTCACATTAAATCATCACCATCAACCAACCATCACATAGAACCTGATAATGCTTTCTGAGACTTCTTCAATTTCTACAATTATTCAATTCTTGGAATAATCTAATCCTATAGATAATATTATTCAGTTTATTCTCTGAAACTTCTCCAAGTTTCACTCCTTGAATCCTCCCCAAAAAGAAGTTATAGAGAGAATGGTAGACCTTATTCAATTCTGGTTTATTCAAGAGACCGAACTTGTACAGAATGCCCCGCGCTCAACATTTAACATCACATTCTGAAACTCACACACAAGAAACTACAGTCCGTACTCTTTCCAATGCAATTTTTCCCACATCATTTGGATTCTCGATGAAGAAGTTATGACTGTTTTACCCAGAACACATGTTTATTAACTAGCTTCAGGACTGGTAAAAAACCCTATCTTCCACAGAGTGTATCTCCATAATTATAGCGAATAAAGAGATGAAACTTTTACCACAGGTACCTTCATATTTCTTCTCAATAACATAGCAATGTCACCATATGAATCTTTATAGAAAAAAAGTTATAGCAAAAATGGTAATATGACCTGAAAATAACATACCTTAGAACACATCACCAAAAGACTTCATCCTCCCTTGAAATCTGGCCTTCTTTACTTCTGATTTCAGAGGAAATCAGAAGNCCGACCTGACACTTTCTTATTTTGTAATTCTTTTCTTTAATTATCTTCAGGGCCTACATGTACTTCCTTCTTCAATTCACTTTGTCATGTTCAAAAATTCATTTATCCTCAACCATGAGGATCCACGTGACGTGCCACATACCACCGGAAACAACATGATGTATACTATCCATCCATGGGTGTTGTATATGCATGTGCATTGTCCTTCATGTCCAAATACCTTCATCAATCTTGCATTCCAAAACCCATGACTAGGGTTGACATCAATGACAACAACCAATATTCCAACAGGAAGGGTTGGTGAGTGATGAGAAAGAGGTAGAGGATCTTTGGGTTGTGGAGAAGATCGAGGAAATCATGTGCACAACATATGAGAGGAAGACGTGAGGTCCAAGAATGGGAAGAGAAGGAAGCAATCCTATCCATATTAATGTTAGTGTGGAACCCATAAACCCATGTGCAACAAATACACAAAAGATAACACAACCGTTTAGACAACCAAAGTTCAGAAGCAGTCAGACAATAGGAAGTACATATACTCAAGGAACAACAACTAGAGGATCCAATTCAGGCAACACTAGTTAGGTATCTACACCGTGTGAAGCTAGTAGTTCGGCATTCAGAATGGCAGGACATGATCCCACCATCAGGTTACCATAATTTCAAGGAGAAGCAATAGAAGACCCTGAGAAACACTTGTTTATTTGTGCAAAGATCTGGGAAGAAAAACAGATCACTAATGAAGATACCAAACTTGTGCGGTTAGTTATTACGCTAAGAGACCGCGCACTAGACTGGTACATGAGTCTAGATGCAAACAATGCACCTGGGACAACAAGGACATTGACAAACATTAAGAAGTTATTGATAAATGAGTTCCAGAAGCTGAACTCAAAGGATTAATACATGAATGAGATGATCGAAATATGATAGAAACCAAGAGAATTTGTTTTGGAAATTGACCAGCGATTCAAGTGGTTAAAAGGAAAGTTGAAGTATCTCATGATCGATATGCAGCATAAACACCTGCTCATCAATTCACTACTACCACACTTAAAATACCCATTACGACAATAGAATTTTCAAACACAGGCATAGGCTCTGCAAGCAGCCCTGCAACTAGAAGAAAACCAATATCAGCAGACGGACCCAGCTATCGAGGAACTAAAGGAGGATTTGAAGAACTGGACGTTTCAACTAAATCAGAATAAGAATAAGGATAAACAAGAAGTCGTTTGGTGTACTACATGCAGGATGGAAGAACACCACAAGAACGAATTTCCAACATTCGTGCAGTATATGGAAGCAAGAATGCTAAATATTTTACCAACAGGAGGATTATGGTGTGAAATCTGCAAGAAACCAGGTCATGATCCTTATCACTGCACGATGATGTAGAAATACCAGACAATCCCAAAGAGTTCATATTGTAATTTTTGCAATTCAATGGGCCATGACGAAAAGGATTGTATAACCATGGCGCTGATGAGAGAGAGAACATCAGATGCATATAGAGTGTAGGCAGAAATGATGACTGGGCAAGCCGCACCACAGTTTAATCAAGTTCCATCTCCATACAACACTACACAGCAGCAATATAATACTACGCATCAACCATATAATAATGCGCAACCACAATACAACACAACACAACCTCAGTACAATCAAGTGCCTCGGTACAATGCACTGAGAGGAGATTGAGCAAGATCCAGAGGTGGAGGACGAGTGAAAGGAGGTTTCGGATGAGGTAGAGGACCGGTGGTATGTCACAATTGTAAAAAGCTGGGACATTATGCAAGGGAATGTCCACTTCCACCAAAAACATGCATGTATTGTCACGCATCGGACCATGATACATAGGAATGTTCGACACTACTAGTAAAGATTCAGGAAAAAAGGAATCATAACAACTAGAATGTTCAGTGTATTTCAGCCGAAGCAAGGGATGAAGGAAGGAACATCAACATCATCACTCGTGGAGGAGCTAAAACAGGAAACAACGCAGTACGAAAATAGCTAGTACAAAACCAATGGGTGAAGAAGAACACCGAACCAAGGAAACAGTTCGACACACCGAATGAGAAGGAAATATTTAAGGAATCTAGACAAGAATTTTAGAAATAAGACATGGCGTCGACTTCAACTGTGCAACAAAACAAGGAATCACCAGAGTACAATATTCCTCCACTATTGGATCATACCAACGAAATGCAACCCATGGGACAAGTAAGTACAATCAAAGGATTTTTGCAATCATGTGTAAAATTATTGAATGATCCATCATCTGTCAAAATATTGCAAACCATATTAGAAAAATGTAGCATCGAGATGGAAGGCAAACTTGAACAAAAAACAGTCAATCACCTACATACAATAAGAAGAACTAGTAGGGAGTTCAGACTGAATGCTAACATCAGAGATTTAAATATGGGAGATATCATACTTGATCTAGGATCTGAAGTTAATGTATTACCAAAGAAGACATGGCAATTCATGGGAGAGCCCACAATAGGATATTCACCTGTTCAATTGAAACTAGCAAACCAACACAGAGTCCTACCAATTGGTAGACTAAAAGGAGTGACAATAGACCTGGATGGAGTGCGCACTAAAGAAGATTTTGAAGTCATTGAAATAGTGGACGAAACAACCCCATATCCAGTGTTACTTGGTTTGGATTGGGCATTTGAAAACCAGGACATAATCAATCTCAAGATGAGGAAAATGACAATTGAGTCAGGAGAATACAAGGTCATCGCGCCATTAGACCCATCATAAGGGGAGAGGTTTGTAGAACCTACTTGCTTAGACTTAGAGGAAATCAACCAATTGTACAGAACAACTACGCGCAATGAGGATTATGTAAACACAACTGCAGATGGGATACTCATTTGGTGGAGCATTACTTCATGTGCAACAAACTCAGATACTAGTTTAGAGAACTGAAAACAAAGGCTACATGAAGTTTCCACGAGAATATGTGCACGAATAGACCATGCAGTAAGATGGGTAGGCACAGAGATAAGGGAACCCACTAGTTTCCACAGAATAAATGATTTAGAAACATTCTTGGCACAATATGAAGATCAAGTTTTAGAGAATCAAAGACTGTTATCACTTGATATAGTACTCAAGGACACACCTACAAGATGGTTGGGCACACAGAAAGAGACAATCACAGATTGGTACCAATGTAAGCAGTTATTGCGCATAAGGTTCGGCGCAAAAGAAAAAAACAATGAGCAGCAGAAGTATGAAGGACAAGGGGCATTGATGGAACACTTGGAGGAGTGTAGAATGCTATGGAAAATCACACCCCCAAAGGAATGGCCTCACCATTTTATACACACCCTAGATGGCATATCAATGAACTGGTATACAGACCAGGAATTGCACAAAGGAACTACGACCTGGATGACATTACAACAGAATTTTACAGTCACTTTCTCATTCAAGCATGAGAACCCCAACATAGATGCCTCTCTTAAACAAATAAGAGAAGTGTTATTCATCAAAGAACCAGAAGTAGAACTTATCACAGAAGAACAACAATGGAACAAATAGACAATCAAAGAATTGTTGTCATGTTACCATGTGCAAGAGGAAGCACCAGATAAAGAGGATCCGCGTGATATTCAGATCGAAGAAGCAGAAGGAGAAAGAGAAGTGGAGGGCCATGTATAGAATCATAAGTTATTGCCACATCGATCAAGGTAAAGAAAGTCAACATTGGGAAAGTTGATAATCCCAAAACAACCAGCATTAGAAATTATTGGGATGAGCAAACAATAGAAATCATAACAGAGTTACTGCGTGAATACAGCGACTTGTTTCCCACAACATTTACAGAAATGAAGGTTATAGATGGAAATCTAGGGGAAATGAAGATACCACTCAGACCTGAAGTGAGACCGACCAGACAACGACCATATAGATTGAACCCAGTATATAAGTAGAAATTCAAAGATGAGATCGACAGGATGCTCAAAGCCGACATCATAGAACCGGTCTAAGAATCGGAATGGATAAGCCCGATGGTAGTGTAGGAAAATAAACAAGAAGGGATAAGGATATGCATTGACTTGAGGAAGTTGAGTGATGCATGCCTACATGACCCGTTCTCTACACCTTTCATGGATGAAGTGTTAGAGAACATAGGCGGACATGAAGCTTACTCATTCACTGATGGATTCTTAGGCTACCATCAGATTAAGATAACACAGGAAGACAGATACAAAACCACATTTGTGACCAAATGGGGATCCTACCAGTACACAGTCATGCCATTTGGATTGAAGAATGCACCAACAATATTCTCCAGAGTAGTCATCGTCGCATTTAAGGAATTCATCCACCAGTTTCTCGAAGTATACCTGGACGATTGGACAGTCTATAGTTTGTTGAAGGACCATTTAGGAGTCTTATGACTAGTTTTAGAGAGATGTAGGCAGTGCCAAATATCACTGAACATAAAGAAATGCATATTCGAAACACCGTCTAGGATACTATTGGGCCATATAGTATGAAAACAAGGTTTATTAGTATATCCTGCAAAGATTGCAGTAATTATTAACTTACCACCACCAAAAATAGTCTGTCAGCTAAGAGCGACGTTGGGACACATAGAATACTACATGAAATTTATCAAAGGGTATGCGCAGAATTACCGCGCCAATGGAAAAAATGTTCAAAAAATATACAAAGTTTCAGTGGAACAACGAGTGTCAACACGGTCTGGATACCCTTAAGGAAAATATGGTCACCGCACCAATATTATTATTTTCATACTGGGAGAAGACATTCCATGTGCATGTAGATGCATCTGCCATAACACTTGGAGCTATCTTGGCTTAGCCAGGACAGGGGGATTTGGATCACCCCATAGCCTTTGCAAGCAGAAAACTATTAGATTTAGAACAGAACTACAACACCACAGAGATAGAAGGCCTAGCTATGGTCTACGCACTACAAAAGTTCAGACACTACTTATTGGGAAAACACTTTAAGATGTTCACAGATCACTTAGCCTTGAAATACCTAGTCAACAAGACAGTGTTGGGGGGGGAGAATTTGTCAATGGTTACTTCTATTTCAAGAATTTGACTTTGAATTAATAGTCAAGCCAGGAAAGCTGAATGGAGGACCTGACCACCTGTCAAGAGTCACAAATGGAGAAGAACCTATGAATCTAGAAGACAACTTCTCGGATGCACAGTTATTCTTAGTCCAAATCATTGATGAATACTTCGTAGATATTATTCTGCACTTGAGCACAAGAACTACGCCACATGAATACAACACCACACAGAATAAAAATCTCATAGTCTGGGCTGCAAACTATCAATTGATCGCAGGAAACTTATAAAAAATGGGCGTAGAAAACATCTTGCACAGGTACGTGTTAGAGCACGAAATACCAAGAGTATTAACAGAAGCCCATGAGGGAATAGAAAGAGGAAATTACTTAGGCAAAGAGACCACACAGAAGGTATTGCGTGCAGGACTATGGTGGTCGACGATTCACAGAGACTTGAAGGAGTACTGTCAAATATGTGATGTTTTTCAAAGGGTAGGTAAACCCAACATAAGGGACAATATGCCATTATGAACACAAGTAATTTTGTAGGCATTCAATAAGTGGGAAATAGACTTTGTGGGGCTAATCAACCCACCAGAAAAAGGAACAGGAGCTAGGTGCATTATCACCGCGACATAGTACCTAACAAGATGGCCGGAAGCCACACTAGTGAAGGATTGCAGTGCGGAAACAACATCACACTTTCTATTTGAACAAGTAATCACTTGATTTGGGTGCCCAAGAGTTTTGATGAGCGACCAAAGCATGAACTTCATAAAAAACACCATCAACACTATGACTGAAGAGTTTGAATTCCATCATCAGAAGAGCACACCATATCACCCACAGGAAAATGGCACAGTGGAAGCATTTAACAAAATCCTAGAGAATGTGTTGACAAATATCTGTAACGTCAATAGGGACAACTGGGACCTCAAAGTACCATCAGTATTATGGGCCTATAGGACTATGTGCAAAAATTTGACAGGGCACACGCCATTTAAACTGGTCTACGACCAAGAAACAGTGGTGCAATTAGAATTTTTAGTACAAAGCTTGCGCGTAGCAGCAATCACACATATGACAGAATGAGGTGCAGTACAGGAGTGACTAAATCAGTTAATGACCATGGAGGAAGACCAGATCTTAGCAGGGTTTCACCAACAATTTCAAAAAGCAAGGGACAACTATTGGCATGATAGACACATCAAGAAGAAAACCTTCAAGGAAGGAGATCTAGTACTGATGTATGACATCAAATCATTTCAACACCCAGGAAATCTTTGAATGCACTGGCTAGGACCATACGAAGTAAAAACTGTTACAGATGGAGGAGTTGTACAGTTGAAAGACTTATCAGGCACAGAACTTAGATGGATGATCAACGAAATCCCACTGAAGTTGTACAAGGATAGTCAACTACCCACCGCGTAGTAAAAAATAAAATAAAAAAAATGATACCAACAGGATAATTAAAACGATACCAACATAGGCGCAGTGCACCGAAAGAAGAAAGAGAACACATACTTAGAAAAACAAACTCGGCAAGGATTAGGCTAACGGCTGGGGGAAAAGGGAAAAAAGCGGGAAACAGAAAGACGATAAAAGAAGTACAAAAAGACGAAGGTATACGGGATTAAATGATGGAAAGGACCGATGGGACGCCACATTAATCGAGCCAACTGGAATCGGAAAGGCATATTAATGGAAGTACGAAAGAGATGGAGGTGCATTGAACCCATAATTAAGGAAGTGTCCTTAACAAGATTCATACGAAACCCATACAACACACGGACGCGAGAGCAAAGAGTTCATTTGTGAAAGGAGAACAGACAGAGAGCAATAGAGGCTAAGGAGCATAGAGCCGAGTTCACAGAGGTCACAGAGACCATTCAAACTCAACAAGCGTTGGACATACACCACTATGGCACCACCAAAGAAAGCATAAGAAAGCTAGAGTGTTAGACAACCCAGAGTTAGAACCAGGTCATGGGTACAATTGGAAGAAGATGAACAACAACCATTGAAGATCGTCAATGTCAACGAAATCCCATCCCCAGAAACAATACCGGTGAACCCCACACCTATAGTGGAAGAAAACAAACAACCAACATTGGAGGGCACGAATATAGATAGACCGACAGAGGTATAGGAGCAACAGAACTAGGATGCAGAAACCCTGAAGGAGGCGCAACCATAGAACACCGAAGCAGCTCTGAGAGGCAATGGAACGACGATGAATCAAGAATCATCGGTCAAGCCAGATGAGTCTCAAACCACCGTATTAGACCACCCACCATAATGAACGGTAGAGAATGTCACAAGTTGGCCATAATGGTATTCTAAAGGAGAAACAGGAGCCGCTAGAACGTCTATCCAGCAACCACCAAATAAATACAAGAAACAAGTACCTAGGTCACCTCACAAGAAACCCATCGCAACCCTCATTCTACCGCGTATACCAGATGGGGTATGAGTGGAATCAGGCTTTCTAGGGCAAATTGACAAGCTAAAATACTCATACCACGATGTAGCAGACCGAGATAAGTTTTCATAATTTGCAAAGAGAGTATACCTAGAGACCGTGGGCATAAATCCGGTTGGGGACCTGATTGATCAGCCACTCCGATGGGCAATAGGGTTGGAGAAAATAGGGATTTTAGGTCTGTTGGATTTACCACATTTTAGAAGAGGTCAGTACGCAAGCGCGTGCGTCAAAGAGTTGTTAGCAGTCACACATGGCGGGGACATATGGTTGGACAAGCTCATCTCGATAGACATAGATATTATTGTGAACATAACAAGGTTTCCATCTCGGGGCATGGATCGCACACAATTTATTGATGACAAAGCCAAGGAGAAAGCACTAGCGGAAGAGATGAAGAAGAAGTATGGTACCGATAGGGGGACACGAGGAATCATTATCAAGAGGATCAATGACATCACAACACAAATGGGCACAAAAATATTAGCATGTAAGATGCTAAGAAAATGACACAGGGAAGAAGTTCTAGCTGGGGTTGTCACAGTTGCAATTCAATGTGCTGAGGGAACCATAGTGAGTTGGGAACCCTATCTCTTGAACTTATTCTTGGATGACTGGAAGGATGCACAGGATCTAGGAACATATCTTTACTATTCATGGCTAATCATCTTAATATCCTTTATGGGATGGAGGGAACCAAGATATGTAACTTTAAGTACCATACCCAATCCGAATAAGGGAGTGAGATAATTATTGTTGAAAGCCAGGTCGAATGCTAGGCACAAAAGGATGAACGGGTCCATATTTGAAGGATACCTACATGACCTGCAAGAGACATATCCAACACGTGGAGGATCACACCAGAGGTTGTTGCGCAGTATCGGGACATCTCCAACTTCAAGGCCACATGACATACAATGTGGATACAGGCGCGGAAGGATCCCAATAAGAAGTGGCTACAAATGCGCTACTGCATCACAGAGGGCGACATTGACATGGTTATCAAATACGGGGAGGATGAATGGAAGATTCTAGTCCTCACCAAGAATTGTCAGAAAGGATAGTAGAAGAAGAGGTAGGGCGGGGAGGAACGCAACCTCCAAAATCCCCAGTGCCTAAGAAATGGAGGATGGGCCAGATAAAGACAAAGAAAAAAAATGAAGGGGTAGCTAACACAGGGACCCAGAAGGGGAAAAAGAACACTACACATCTGACTCAAGTGCAACAAAAATAGGCTACGGTAGTGCAGGGGACCACACCAAGTCCCAACCCATAGGAACCAGGTGGGAATAAGAGGCCAACCACGTAGATAGGAGGAGTGCGCAAGAAGATGAAGGTGCAAAGAACACCTCTATAGTACACCATCATGTAGGACGATGGAGAAATGATAGCCCAAATGGTCCAGGATTGTCTAGCTGAGGATTTTGACAATGTTGCACACCATAAAGACAGGATTCAAGAGGAGTTGGCAGACATGCAGCAGTTCCTCAAGCAAATCGGGGAAGTAGAGACAGCAGGTAGAAGCAGGGGAACAAATCCATCAGCATTACAAATAGAGGAAAGATTGGAAGAAGGAGAGAGAGATCCATTCCATACGATACTGCAGTTGAACGTAACATTCCACATTTCACCCAGTATGTTGCACATGGATGATATCGTGGGGAAGACACCCCTAAAGGACTTAAGCCAAATCCAATTGGTATTGCCGCGGATACGATCCAGAGTGCTACACAAGTTGCATATTAGTGTGAACCACGAGGTACAGTCTCGAGCACGCTCAAAATTAGCCGAATTGCAACAGGCAACAGAGAAGCAGGACACGTTGGGAATATTATGTGAGCAGGCTAAGTTTGAGACCCAAGAGGAAAGGGAGCACAGGAATGGATTGGATTAGAAAGTCACAGGAACATACGAGAAAATTCCAAAGACCGCGCAGATGGAGGAACTTACAATAGCAAAAAATATTGTTCGGGTTGTGCAGGCAATCAATCAATATGAGAAGGAGATCGAGAATCTTCATGAACAACTCACACTCACTACTCCACCAACAGTAAAGGAGAAAAGGAAGCAGGAAGTAGTAGAACAACTACAGGAGATAGAGTGATAGGTTAGCACAATAACTGACTTGTTCGAGAGTGAAACACAACTTTGGACAAAGCTAGAGGAGGATCAAAAAGTCCAAAAGTGGGACAAAGAAGAAGAAAGAATAAGTGTAGCTATCCAAGACCTCAAGAAGAGACAGAAGACAATGACCATCACAGAGCGCATCAAAGGGACGCAGGACATGAAGAAACTGCAGGCAGAACTCACCATTGCACAAACACAGAAGAAGGAGCATTAGGTTCAAATGGAACCGTTTCAAGAGTGGGTAGCATAAGTCCTGGCACATGCAGAAGGAGACAAGACACATATAGCATAGACCCAGGCAGAGTGTGTCGAATTTATCAGTGACAAAATCGCAGTCCAGATAGTGGACACCCTCAAGGAGAAAACTGCGCAAGCACAAACACAGGAAGTAGAGCTCAAAGAGAAGTTCCAGGCAGTCACCAGGGAGATCGAAGAATTGTGTTAGGTGGTTCAGGACAAGCCACATGTCAGTTTTGGGGGCATGTTGGAAGCAGGCCAAAGAGGAAAGAAAGACGATTTTTGGAAAGAAAGCATGCACGAGGAAAGTGACATCTAGAAGGAAGAACAACACACACACATTCAAGGAAGACATAATGACATTAGGGATAGGTTTTTTGTAGCGTATTTTAATGGATGAAGAGCCATAAACATATAAATATCGATACTTAGGTATCATAGGTGGTTCTGTTCGCGATTCAGAAGATTATCGAGTTTAGCTAGTTATCTATGAGTTGTTGCGATATGCAATATATATATAGTTGTATGATCTATTTTGTATAACTTGTTGAGATAGAGAGGATTAAGAGGGATAGATCTTGAGGGTTAGATCGTAGGCTGAGGAGCCTGGTGCGATCTAGTCCGCCTCATATAGATCTTACCCGACTGAGAAGAATTGTAACGTGCGCGACGCTGTAGATGCGGAAATACTATAATAAAAGAGCCAAAATCTAGATCTTTGTGAACGTAGCCCAGGAGGGGGTGAACCACGATAACATCTATGTTATTTTATTGAATGCATGTATTCCTTTATTGTCTTTCAGTAGTTAATTTTATGCTTAATGAATGATTTTCTATATTTCCTGCTTATCCGCAATTAACAATATATCGTGGTTACAAGTTATAATATGTGGTTAAATATACAGTTCTCATATCTCACACTCAATCCTAGGTTGTAAACATGTGAGTATTACAACCACCCATTAAATCTATCTCGGGTGAGACTGCACAATGCACCATGTGCGTTGTGTTGCCTTCTGGTTTACCAAGAGGGCCGATAGTTTTAGAGGCTTTGTTGGAAACCCGAACAGACATGAACCCCGAGTCAATAAACTCAGACATAATATTGTAAGTAAATTCCAATAAGTCAATTCATTTTATGGGAAGAGGCATTGCAGACCTAACATAATCATGACATCAAATAAGTAACGTTTGTTTACAATTTACATAACATCATATTAACATATAATTGTTTTTATTTTGGTTTTACATCTATTGTCGGCACATAAAAACATTGAACTAGCATTGAACACTTGCCTAAATTAATTAATTGTTGTTTGAAGTGAATCTAGTATGACTCAATGGAAGAATTTATTTCCTAGTTTGAATGTTGGAAGTTCCGACATGCTTTGGCCCACATACTTGCAATGTTTCACATAACATATTAGCACATGTAATAATTTCTACACAATCTCGAACAACCATGAACAAATAGTGTGACAAATTTACTCGCTTAGTTGTGAATCCCATTGATCCTTGAAGTAGTTGATGAAATTAATTTTCTCATAGAACTCGAGCAATATGTTGACAACATCCTTGATTGAAAATGAAAAATGTATTATTTTTCCTATAATGTTGGACATTTGTATATCTCTTTTAGTGCCACAAACAAACTTAGTCATTTATTTTAGCCGACATCGATGCACATGCTATATGCAAATATTATTGGATAGTAAAACATGTCACTGTGGATGAACAATATTTAGGTGTCATTTATTTTAGCCGACATCGATGCACATGCTATATGCAAATATTATTGGATAGTAAAACATGTCACTGTGGATGAACAATATTTAGGTGAAATAAAGTTGACAATACATACACAATGAAATGAAGGAATAAAAAAATGAATATATTTGTGCACCTTATTGCTAGGATATCTGTAAGAGAATCATCAACAAGTTAAGAAAGGATGAAGATTTCCACGTGGGACTAGAAGACAAAACACACAGGAGAAATTCTTTCAACCGCATAAAAACTTTTTTCCGCATTTCATTCTTTGATATGATCCAATCAACCTGAATTCCATTTTGATGCATGTTGAAAACTAGAATGGTGTACAAAGGACACTGTTGTGCACAAGATTTTATGAAAACAATATTACAAAAAAGTAATGATAGTTTGGTCAATAAGGCCACTAGAAACAAGCATTTCATTTAGTAAATAGATATTTTAGAAAAATATACTAGCCTGGTAAATAATTCCCCTATACAAGAACTTCATGAATTCAAATTATAACACAATTTTAGAAAATAACATCGATACTTGAAACAAACATTTTTTGAATTCATACTATAGAAAAAAAACATTGGTGTGGAAAATTTTAAGGCCACTTGAATTAAGTATTTCATGAATTCATATCATAGACAAATGCTGTAGACCAGGTAAATAAGGTTTCTATAAATAAGAATTTCATAAATTCTTACCAAGGAATAATAATGCCACCCTAGTAAAGAAAGAGAGGATAAAACCATAATACCTTGTAATTGTTTATGGAAAAAGTTGAATCCATATCAAGGATATTGTTGTTCCCATACCTAATAGATTGGTCCACTTGTCATCTTATCATTATCTTTAGTGTCAATGCTTTATGATTTAATAGGAACATATCTACCTTGTTCCTTTCTACTCAGTATCATATGGTAAGGGAGTCATCCTCATGAATATGATACTACAAGTCATCATGTTGTTTTTTTTGGTTTAGGATGTCTCCTTTTTATAGGAATGCCTCCCTCCCCATTGTGAATAAAATGTCACTAGTTTGTTGTGTAGTAAGCATTTGAACACATTGTATATCTCAGTTGGAGAAACACCACAAAAAGGAGAGATCCAACCAATTGTGATATAGTTCCAATAAGTGCATATTGTGAAGCCATAGTTGGTGTGTGGATGTAGGATCAACATGACTATGGCAACAAAAACCATTTATTTCCACATTCCAAGCCTGAATGTAAATCATAAGCACTAGGTGTGGTCTATCTAGAATAATTTTAACAATGTAATGCAATTGGCATCCTCTCTTTCTCCTCTCTTGATTGAAATGCCTTTTATTTTTTAACTGATCTTTAACAATGCCTTTGTAATCCTCTTAACCATAGAACACAATTTCTTGAAAGAATAAAAAAATGGGTTAGATCTTGTCATTGAAATAACACAAAATATTCCACGATTTCCTATAGAACGATGAGAATGACAAAATGCAAAGTCAACATATAATTTTAACATGATGGACATTACATGCATTACATAAAAGAAAACATACTTGCAAATATTCATTTTAAAATCAAACCTAGCCGACATATACTTCTTTATAATGTTGGCATGACCACCATGACAAATGAAAGAAACATAAAAGATGATAACACAATATATAATGCATATTCCTACATAATGATGAGAATGACAAAAACTAGATCCAAGATATGGTGTTGACATGACATCCATTACATATAATACATAAAATAAAAAGTATTTGTAGGTTTTCAATTTAAAAGACAAACCTAGTTGTTGTATATCTCACCAGAGCACTCACATGACTGTTTCGAAAAATGAAAAGAAACATGAAGGATAATAACACAATAAATAATATGTGTTTCTACAAAATGATGAGAATGTAAAAACTAGATTGACATATAATGTCGATGTGACGTATATTACATGCAATTCATAAAATGAAAAATATTTGTAAGTTTTAAAAGACAAACCTAGCCTATGTATATCTCTCTATAACAACGACATAACCACCAACAAATGAAGAGAAACATGTGAGATAATGCCATAATATATAATGTCAATTTCTACATAACAATGAGAATAACACAAACCATATATGACATATATCTCTCTATAATGTCAACATGATGTCCATTACATGGATTCCCAAAAAAAACATATTTGTAGGTTTTCAGTTAAAATAAATATAGTCGACTGCAGGCATTTTTGGGTTTTTAAATAAAAAAAAACACCATTTTATGGGATGATGGTTTTTCAGTTAAAACAAAATATTGTTATATCTATTAAAAAAAAATAATAATACAAACCCAAAATTGGGTGAAACTAAACAAAATTTGAATGAATTCATGGTTTTCCTTTAAAACTGAATCTAGCTAACATATTGCCCCGGATGGGGTGACACCTAGCCTAGAAGCCACAGGTGGACTCGCACTATCCCACAGCATAAATGCCATTAACCGTTCCTCACGCGCCAGCCTTTATCATGAAGGACGGCCATAGATGCAGAGACAGAACGGAGAGCTTTCTCACTTGCGCGAGCATTTACGAGCACAGTGGTTCCGGGATGCCAAAGGTTAAAGGCGGAGGGATGGCTTCGGCTCTTGTTTATTCGGTCTCTCCCTCGGCTCCAAGATCTATCTGGATTCTCTGGAGCAACCCAATTTCATGTTCGTTTAGTTTATGCAGCGACGCTCCAGCGCAGCTCTGCATTCTGCTTCTCACCCGGTGGTTTGGGAGTGGTCAAGCTCTTCCGGTGTCTCTCTCTCCGACCGCCCTGAAACAGGATACGATTAATCAGCAATTGCCATTTCCCTGCTCCTTTCTCATGGCAAGGAAGCGAGGAACCCCCCGATGGGGCGCAGCATGGGCGGCTCAAAAGGAGCAAAGGCGCCGCAAGGATCAATTGGAGCGGGCCTTAGCTCTAGCGACGTCCATTCTAAGACAGAGAGCCAGAGCGAAACAAATTGAGCGACTTACCACCATAGCTGAGCCGAGTGTTGGTTGTAGTAGCGATTCTCGAGGAATGGCGCCGGGGGTCCTGCAAAATTCTGGTTCGAAGGAGGAGTTTCCTCCTTGCATTATTGAAGAAGACCCGTCCCTGGCATTTACTATGGAATACCCGAATCTCTGCGA
>JASDQU010203141.1:0-17123 GCA_032191745.1 Picea mariana | reverse complement strand
ATCAAAATTGGATGTGCCAAATGGAATTTACGGTAACTTCCTCACAACTTGCCGATTTTGGCCTTTCCAGGAGATCTTACTTGTATAGCATGCCTCGCACAAAATAATTGATATCAAATTCTGAAACTCACACCCAAAATACTAAAGACTGTCCACGATCCAATGAAACCAGTCCCACTCAGTTTGGATACTCTGGCAAGAAGTTATGATTGTCTTACCTGCAACACCTTCTTGAGACTAGTCAATAGGACTAGTCAAATACCCTATCTTACACAAGGTGTATCTACAAATCTAAGATGACCCAGAAGCTAAAATTATTAACAAAGATACCTTACTAATTTATGTAAATGGTCTCTAGAGTTCAGGGTCTGAAATGTTACAGAAAATTTTTTATAGTGAAAATTCCGCAATGACTCATTTCAGGAGGATTCCATAACCCTATCTTGTACAGGCTGTATCTCCAAAAGTATAAGGCCTCAGGAGATGAATTTTGAACCCAACGTACCTTGATTTGTCTACTAAATATCCTCCAATACGTTCCTTTTGAAACATTGTAGAGCAAAAGTTATAGTGAAAATTCCACGGTGTCTCAGATATAGCAGCAAAACCCCAAGACCTTGAGCTCTGATACCATATGTTAAAAACCAAACATCAATATATCATAGAAAAACCTCAGGAAAAGTAATCAACGCCTTGAAAAAGAGATTATTTTCAGATAATAAGCCTCTTCGAGGGGGAACCTCCTTTTACCCCACTTAAATGTTCAAGTACAAGATGATTCAAAATGAAAATGTCTCCTTGGTATATATAGGAGACTAGGAGGTATAACTACAACTAATGGCCTAAAGCCGATATAAATAAAATAACATTACTAATATAATATGCCCCAATTAAGGGGTAATGAGCCAATATTAGGGCTTAACAACATGTCGACAATAATTCATATCATGAATGGGAGATAGAACTCCATTAAACGGGAGTCATTTTCAGATTGACCTTGAAATTCTAAGGCAATTGGAAAACTTCTTGTCTAGGTTCCTTTTCTCAATTTGGTTATACTTCCTCAGTTTGGTGTGGGGGTTTGGTCTCAATAACTAATGAGAAAAAAATCTTATCCAGTTTTAGACTATGTCCTTACTTGCTAGGTTTTCTAATTCAATACAATTCTAATAGGGAAGCAAGCATATAGATCACCTTTTCCCATTTGTTCCCCTTCCTCACCCTTCAGATAGTAGGGTGATCAAGTCGGTCACCTCTCCTACTCCCTTTGGTTTCAAAATTCACTGAATTGTATGGTGAAATAGGGTGTGAGCATTTCCCCTTTTGTAGTGTTTTGGAACCAGAACTCTAGATTTGATTTTGAGAGTCCATTTTATTTGTGTAGCTACAACAATTTATTTAGAGGGGGTGATTTAGGGTTCATTTGATTTATCTCTTTTTTGTGTCTGTGTGCTAAAATGTGTTATTTTTTCTTGTGACCATAGAAGATTTATTTTATTGATTATGTGGTAAACAAAAAAACCCTAAGGACGAATGATATCTTGAAGGCAAAGAAAAGAAAGATTCACTTGGGAGTTGCAATGCTTACCTAGAATAGTGGACAAGTCGCAGAGCCAAGCAAGTGGTTGGAGATGGAAATTTCTTGAGATCGTGATATGTCGGAGCTTTGAAAGTTTTCGATTCTATGATACACCGCACCTTAGAATACTTTTGAATTTGTTACATATCACAACTTCAAAATTTTTTGAGGATGCAATATGTCACCGGCTAGAGAGTTTTCTAAGTTGTGAAGTACCACAACTTAATACTTTTACAAAGTTGCAAACTTTAGATTTTTTTTTTTTTTTTTGCATAATGCATTGTGTTGCAAATGTGAAGTTTTATAACTTTGTGCTATGTCGCAACAAAGATAGCTTTGGTTGTGGTACTATTTCAAGCTTCTCCTCTTCCCCTCTTCAGCCTATATAAGAAGAGGTCAAACCCTCTCCTCAACACAGTTTTGCAATACAGTTTTGCAACACAATTTTGAAACATAGTTTTCATATGCAGGTTGAGGGTGAAGTAATAGAGAAGCACATTAGTGATAAAGAGGCAGCATATCAAAGGTGTATTTCAGCAATGTCTTGTAAGTCGTTGTCAGGCCAAAGTCATCTTGGCAAGCTCTTTGAGAGAAGTACATTCATGGTGGAAATTTGTAAGAGATCTTACATTATTAATGCAATAAAGAAATATTGTTTGCTGGGGTTTTTCTCCATGTACAGGGTTTCCACAGGGTACATGTGTTGTTGATATGCATGTTTACTTATCTACATAATTATTTCTATTCGATTATGATTTGAAATTGTTGAAGTGCATTAAGATGGAATCAAAGTATTGAAGAAAATAAAAGAATTAATCCACATAAGAAATCAAGCTCATAATCTAACAGAATACTCATAAAAATGAAATTAATGTTCACTAATTTAATTCTATTATAGCTAACTGATTTCCTGTAGCTTTTAACTATGAAATAAAACTATATTTAATTGCTAAATGTTACCATTATTTATATACATCAACAACATGCTAAAATGCTCATCAAATGCAACCAACAATTCAAACACAACGACATATAATCAATCTTATACATAGAGTTCATGCACAACATTTATACACATAAAAATAACACATCAAAAAGATGAAACACTTATCTCTTAAATCTGTTGTGCAACCAACTGCTTGGGATGGACATTCCACCTAACCATAGACTGACTGCTCCAAATCTCAAAATCCAGTCACCCTTGAGCTGAGGATAGTAATCCAAAAAACATGGCAGTCTCTCATTGTCCACCCACAACTCATAAAACTTACAACCCACTAATATTTCCTACAATTATCCCAATTTTCCACTAGCTATCTTTCTCTTAACCCATCAAACCCAAGGAATGTACCCCTTCACTAATATTAGTCCCTCGGGCATCCCATTCATTTATTAGGTTCTCTTTGGAATAGGTAGCTAGGAATATCTCATCTAGGAACTCAAGGGAACATGCTGCTAGGAAAACTACCAGTAAACAACAACAACCACTTGCTATTTTAGTGCAACCCACTCAGGAGTTCACTCTTTAGGCCTGACAACCTGGTTCCTGAGTCTTCATCTCAAAAATGATCCAAATATGCTCCAACATGCTCTATAATTCACCCTCCATGGCTGCACCAACTCCAAGCTCTCTTTCCTGCTCTCTAATTGCTCCTCATGTACAAAAACTAAATCGTCTAAAACTTCTCTCTCAACCCATAGAAATTTCCTCCCTTTGGCTTGCTTGTCTTGAATCACACTCTTCCCCAAGATTATTTTACTCAACCCCCATGTGCCCAATAACTTTGGGCTGTGACCACTCACATCCATCCTCTTGCATGTATTCAATGATTGGATTTGGGAACACTTGATCATAAATTATAAGGTTCATATACAATTAACAAATCTAGGAAAATGGGTTGAATTAATATACATGGTTATTTCGCCCTTGGGCCCCCTATTGGAAATTCTCTTAGACCCTCCCCTCTCTTGTGGATTAATTCAACCCCCATATTTGTCCATGTACCCTTAGCAACTGGCATCACATTTTATTATTAAAAATAGAAATACAATTCACATATTACATTGCTTTGGTCGTAGCCACACATTATATCTACATAAGTATTAATTAAACCGAGGATTATAGTGGGGTTGTTACAGTCCCCCTCCCCTACAATTGTTTGTTTTCCACAGTGCACACTATGTCGATATTCATATATGCAAATTTACATCACAATAAAATAAAACTTCTGCAATTTAACAACTCCAGCAATAGCTCCAACCAAAATCTCGTGTTCCTCTAAACTTGTCAACCCAAGGAATGAACCATCAGTTCATCAAAGCTAACCTAAGGGATGTACCATCCGTTTATCAGGGCTAACAGAAGGAATGAGCCATTTTTTTATCAGGGCCCCCAATGCATTTGGATAGGACTTTGAGATGTGGTTATGGAACTCTAGCTTCTCAAAATGGAGTGTTGCATTATGTTTTCTTCAAAATTGACAAACAATTGCGGGTATTATTCTCACATGTTTTCTTCATTCTCCCATGTAGCATCTTTAGGATCATAGCAGGTCCATTGAACCTTTACCAACCCTATGGCCTTGTTCCTGAGAAATTTGACTTTCCTGTCCAAGATGCATAATAGTTCAACTGGAAATCCCCTTCATGCTCCACCTGGATTACATTCCAATCAATTATGTGGTTAGGATAAGGTGCACATTTCTTTAATAATGACACATGAAATACATTATGCACTCTCATGGATGCAAGAAATGCTAGCATGTATGGAACTGTCCCTATATTTTCTAATATTTTAAAAGGTCTACAATATCTTGTTGCCAACTTTGGGAACTTCCTAATCTTAGCAAACTTCTCTTTGCATTCACTTTTAAAAACACATGTTCGCCCACTTTAAAATCTCTAAACACTCTATTCTTTTCTGCATAAATTTTCTTCCTATCTCGGGTAACCTTTAAATTTTGCCTTATCTTTGTCATCTTCTCTTCCATTTCCTTCAATAAATATGGACCAACAACTACTCTGTTTGCTAAATTATCCCAACTCACTGGTGTGTTACACTTTTTTCCATACAATGCTTCAAATGGACTAATTTTCAATGAGGCATGATATCCATTATTGTAAGCAAACTCTGCTAAGTGGATATAATATTATCACTTTGATGGATGATCTATCACATACATTCTGATCATATCTTCAATTATTCTATTGGTCCTCTCTGTTTTCTCTTCTGAATTTGGGTGATACACTATACTAAGATTTAAATTTGTTCCAAATCCTTTGAACAAACCTTTCGAAAAATTGAAAGTAAATTTTGGATCTCTATTTGAAACTATTTCCTTAGGTACTCCATGTAGCCTAAAAAATTCTTTCATATATATATATTTATGTAATATTTTCTTCCTTGTGTGTAGTCTTTACTGGAATAAAATGTGCTGACTTAGTCAATTTATCCACCACCACCATAATGGAGTAATGATGCTTCATTGTTCTGAGCAGATTTGTAATAAAATCAACTATGACAAATTCCCACTTCCATTCTGGAATGGGAAATGGTTGTAGCAAACCTGCTGGGTGTCTATGTCCAGTCTTCACTTTTTGAAACTCTAGACATATGGCTATGTAATTAGCCACTTACTTTTTCATTCATGGCCAAAAGTATTGGCTTCTTATAACTGCAATTGTATTTCGATATCCTGGTTGCCTGACATATGACACATTATGCATTTCCTTCAGAACTGCATTTTTGAGCTCACTGGAATTCGACACATATACTCTACCTTTGTACATGAGAAATCCATCATTTTTCAGCTCATAAGAATTAAATTTCTACTGAAAATTACCTTGCTGTAATATCTCTTTTATTTTAAATAATTCTGATATAAATTTGCTACTGCAACAATTTTGTCTTTCAGATCTATCCTATACATGCCATTGGTTGCAATCTGCACTTCATGAGTTCTCCTGCTAAGTGCATCAACCACTTGATTTTGCTTGCCCTTTATATGCTTATTTTAAAAGTCATATTTACTCAGAAATTCCATCCATCTAGTTTTTCTAGCATTTAGTGTTGGCTCTCCAAACAAATGTTTCAGACCATAGTGGTCCATCCTTAGGTCAAATTTATTACCCATGAGGTAATGTCTCCACATATTTAATGCATGCACAATTGCTTCTAACTCCAAGTCATGTGTAGCATAATTCCTCTCATGCTCCTTTAATTTTCTGGACTCATAGCATACCACATGATATTTTTGACTGAGAACTCCACCGAGCCCTCCTTGCATGCATCAGTGCACAAAAAAATTCTTCATCCAGATCCACAATCTTCAAGATCGATGGACTTGTCAATATTTCCTTCAACTGCTAAAAATTCTCTTCACACTTGGAATTTCATTCAAACTTTAGTGCCATATTTTGTAAAGAAGTGATTGGACTTGCAATATTTGAGAATCCTTTTATGAATGTTTGGTAATAACTGACAAGATGAATGAATGATATAACCTTTTTCACATTTCTGGGCATTGACAATGCTCTAATGACCTCTATATTCTCAATATCAACTTCTATCATTGTTTCTAAAATTATATGCCCTAAGTAGTGAATATTCTTTTGATAAAATATGCACTTAGTTTAGAATACAATTTATGTTCTCTCAAAACTTGCAACACCATTCTTAAATGCTTCTCATGTTTCTATTATGACTTAGAGTAGACAAGTATATCATCTAGGAACACACTCATAAACTTGTCCAGGTACTCCCTGAACACTCCATTTATTAGGCACATAAAAATAGATAAGGAATTTGATAGTCCAAATGTACTACCGTGAATTCATAATGCCCATATCTTGTCCTCAATATTGTCTAGTTGATGTCTTGTTATTTTATCCTCACTTGATGATATCCCGAACTCAATTCAATTTTGGAGAATATTCTTGCACCTTTCAGCTGATCAAACAGATCATCAATTCTTGACAAAGGATATTTGTTCTTTATTGTGACCTTATTCAGCTTCCTGAAATCAATACACAACCTTAAGGTTCCATTTTTCTTCTTCACAAAAGAACCAGGGATCCCCAAGATGATGCACTTGGGTGTATATACCCCTTCTTGAAAATCTCTTCAAGTTGCATCTGTAGGTCTTTCAATTCCTATGTTCCCACTCTGTAAGGTGTCTTTGACACTGGGGAAACTTCTGACACCAAATCAATAGAGAAATCAATGTCTCTCCTTGGTGGAAATCCTGGGATTTCTCTAATTTTTTTTTGAAAATCCATTAATACTATATGGTCTTCAATGATTTCCACTTTATCTTTGATTGCCTCTTCCATATGGGTTGCAAAAATCTGACATCCCTTCCTGAAACTCTTTTTCAACTACATAGATGAAATCTCTCTAACAACTACAACTCTTGGAATTCCTTGAACCTTACCTTGCTTCCCATTCTCATCAAGGCATGTGATTGTCTTGTTGTAACAATCTTGGACAACATGGTGTTTTTCCAACCAATCCATGCCAATTAGACAACCATATGAACCCAATGGTATTATGTTTACATCTACCTTTGTGTTGAGTCCATTCATGTCTATTTGGAAATCTTTAACCAACTCATTGATTTTCCTCTTAGCCCCTATGGCTAACTGAAATAACCAATAATTCTTATGGTTACTTATTTACACGTGAAATATTTCAACAATGTTAGCATTTATGTAACTATGGCTAGCTCCATAATCAATTAGAATTGTTACGGGCTAGTTATCAATCTTACCTTCCACTTCAATCATGGGGGATTGATATTCAACTTGCTTGTTGTCCAAGACTACATAAATCCTTGGCATGTTTCCTCCCATATCTTCCACTGTACTAGCCTCCTAAATGTTGTGTACAATCCACATTCTTTCTCCTTTGTGAGGGCAGTCCCTATATAAATGATTTCCCTCACATCCCCAACATTGTACATACTGTTGCCTTGGCATTTTCTCAAATGAATCTGCATTCTTGTGCTCATTTTGGGCTGATTGACATTTCTTATTTGCTTGGGTGTTATTCCCGAAAAAGGGTGGCTTAAAACATTTTTTGCTTTTATCCCTTTTCCCCTTCATCTTTTCATTCCAAGACTTTTGGAAAAATGGTCTTCCTCTGCTTTTCTCATAAATATGCCTTTCTCTCCTCATGGTTTCCTCCAAAGTCTCCAGGTTATCATATTGAATCTTTTCACTATAGAAGGAGGGTAACCCACTTAGAAACCTTTGGATTTTGACTTTCTCATCCTTGATGAAGTTAACATACTTCAACAACTCAAAGAACCTTTTCTCATATTCCTCCATGTCATGGTACCCAACTTGAGTTCAAAAAAAACTTTCACATTTCTTTCATAATAATGCTTGGACACATATTCCTTTGAACTACCTCCATGAGATCCTCTTCTCATCAAGTTTCTTGGTTTGCTTGAGCTGATCCCACCACATGGATTCCTTTTCTTGCAAGTGGTAGGTGACAATTCTAGCTTCTACCCGGGATGGGTAGTCATGCAACTAGAAATATTTCTTCATTTCCAACAACTAGGCCTCGATATCGACCTCTTCACCCTTCTTGTGTTCACCATTGAAAGTTGGTGGTTTGATCTTCTTGATTTCACCTTGCAAGATATCTTCCTCGTGCCTTCTCTTTTTCCTCCGAACAAGAGACATACTTGGGATGCTCCCTGGACCTGAATGTGCATGAGTTAATTTGGTGGACTACTTTGGAGAATTATGGCACATGCTCATGCTTCTTGACCGCCTATCATTTCCATGATCATCCCTTTCACTATGGAATCTTGATGTTGACACTTGTCTAACACTAGGTACTTGTTTAGTTCCAGAGTCCTTGTTAACTTTCTTATGCAACGTGTTTAATCTCTAAAGTATCTCTTCCTGAGCCTTCATAGTCCTTGACCACTGGCCATCGACCACTTCTAGGCCAATCAAATCAGCTGACTTGACCACTGGCCATCGACCACTTCTAGGCCAATGTGGAAACTACTGACATGGCATGACACATCATCCCGAGGTGTCTAATTGGGTGACATGGCACAACATTTGGATGTTGACGTGGCCTGACACATCATCACCCTCTTTCCTCCATCGACCGATTCTCTTGGATGTCCCGAACACCCTGTCGAATTGCCTAACGCCCAACAATCAACACTTCTCCGAATCGGCTGACATCCAACCATTGACGATTTATCTTGCTTGTTCAAAAACAATTTTTCGAATCGGCTGGTATCAACCATCAACCCATCAACCATCGAATATTTCCATTGGTGATTGAAAATACTTCGCTAGATTTGGCCAACGTCCGAACCATTGGCCATTAGCGGTTAGAGATGTCTTCTAGAGGAACCAAAATCTTCGCCATTTTGGCTAACTTGACCATCGACCATTGATGATTTCTCTTGGCAAATTTATATACTCAGAAAATTTTGACCAAAAACCCTGACAAAACTAAGCCTTCGATATAATCCATTTCAAAAAACCCTCGAAGTGAATCCTGGCCATTGATTGTATCTACCTTTCAAAATGGTTGATACCTTATGGATCTTTAAATTTACCATGATGAATATCATTCTTCGATCTCGAGATCAAAAGAGATCTCGGCTGTCGATTCACCAAATTTCTTGCAACTCTACAATAGCCATTAAAACTCGAATTTCGACCATTTCAAGTCGAATTCGTCTCTGCAACTTGCAGATTTACTTCATTAAATTCTCTTAAACATATCTGACTCCTTTAAACTTGAATTTACTCATGAATTTGTGGAATTTCACCTTAATTTTTTTCTGTTTTTCCCCAAATCCGCCATAGACAAGTCTGCAACAATGAATTTGTCAAATTCGCACCAGTTCAATTCCATACAATCTTGGTGTTTGAACCATACACTCTGATACCAAAATGTAACATCCCCTAGTCCAACTGAGGGAATTACGGTGCATAATACTCTTAAAAGAAAAATTTATGTTAACTAATTTAATTCTTTTATAGCTAACTGATTTCTTGTAGCTTTCAACTACGAATTAAAAGCATATTTAATTGCTAACTATTACCAT
This sequence comes from Picea mariana, assembly GCA_032191745.1. Lineage (NCBI taxonomy): Eukaryota > Viridiplantae > Streptophyta > Pinopsida > Pinales > Pinaceae > Picea > Picea mariana. The sequence goes on along the minus strand of JASDQU010203141.1, from coordinate 7,457 downwards.
TATTTATATACATCAACAACATGCTAAAATGCTCACGAAATGCAACAAATAATTCAAATACAATAACATATAATCAATCTTATACACAGAGTTCATGCACAACTTTTTTGGACATAAAAATAACACATCAACAAGATAAAACACTTATCTTTTAAATCTATTGTGCAAGTCGCTACTTGGGACGAACGTTCCACCCAACCGTAGACTAACTACTCCAAATATCAACAACTAGTCACCCCCTAGCTGAGGCTAGTAACCCACAAAAGAGGGTGGTCTCTCGTTGTCCACTCACAACTCATAAAACTCACAACCCACTAATATCTTCCTACAACTATACCAATTTTCCACTAGATCTCTTCCTCTTGACCTGCCCAACCCAAGGAAAGTACCCCTTCACTGATCTTAGTCCCTCGAGAGTCCCAGTCATTTATCAAGATCTCTCTGGCACAGGTAGCTAGGAATATATCAGTCGGGAACTGGAGGGAACTTGCTGCTAGGAAAATTACCAGTAAAAAACATCAACCACTTGTTGTTTTAGTGAAACCCACTAAGGAGTTCACTCTTCAGGCTTGACAACCTGGTTGTTTAGTATTCAACTCCAAAATGCTCTAGATATGCTCCAAAATTTTCCCTCCATGGCTGCACCAACTCCAAGCTCTATTTGCTGCTCTCTACTTGCTCCTCATGCACAAAAACCGAATTGTCTAAAACTGCTCTCTCAACCCATACAAATTTCCTCCCTTTGGATTTCCTTTCTTGACTCACACTCTTCCCCAAGATGATCTTACTCAACCCCCATGTTCCTAATAACTTTGGTATGTGACCACTCACACCCACCCTCTTACATATATTCAATGATTGGCTTTGGGAACTCTCAATAAAAAATTAGAACGGTCATATACAATTAGCAAATTTAGGAAAATGGGTTGAATTAATATACATGGATATTTCTCCCTTGGAACCCCGCTTGACCATTCTCTTAGACCCTCCCCTCTCTTATGGATTAATTCAACCTCGATCTCTGTCGATGTGCCATTAGCAACTGACATCAAATTTTATTATTAAAACATAGAAACAAAATTCTCATATTACATCACTTTGGCCATAGCCACACATTATATCTACATAAGCATTAATTAAACCAAGGATTATAGTGGGGGTGTTACACTAGGGACATTCCAAATACTTCAACTAGAAATTTCACTTGGTATCCCTTACCGAGCTTCTGGATCGAATATTGAAGGCTTTATCTTGAAGGCAATGATATTGACAAGGAAAAATGTATTGAGGAGATAAAAGTGGTGAATGCAGAACCCATTTCAAGTTTTACACTTTTCTTCTGTTGCCATGGTGAAGGGTTTGAGGGATTTGCAAGAAAACTTCAAACCATATTGGTGTAATTTATGAATGTTTTTGAAAATATGGGGGCATGCCGACAATAATTCATATCATGAATGGGAGATAGACCTCCATTAAACAGGAGTCATTTTCAGATTGACCTTGAAATTCTAAGGCAATTGGACAACTTCTTGCCTAGGTTCCTTTTCTCAATTTGGTCATACTTCCTCAGTTTGGTGTGGGGGTTTGGTCTCACTAACTAATGAGAAAGAAATCTTATCCAGTTTTCGACTATGTCCTTGCTAGGTTTTCTAATTCAATACAATTCTAATAGGGAAGCAAGCATATAAATCACCTTTTCCCATTTGTTCCCCTTCCTCACCCTTCAGATGGTGGGTTGATCAAGTTGGTCACCTCTCCTACTCCCTTTGGTTTCAAAATTCACTGAATTGTATGGTGAAATAGGGTGTGAGCATTTCCCCTTTTGTGGTGATTCGGAACTAGAACTATAAACTTGATTTTGAGAGTCCATTTTATTTGTGTAGCTACGACAATTTATTTAGAGGGGGTGATTTAGGGTTCATTTGATTTATCTCTTTTTTGTGTTTGTGTGCTAAAATGTGTTATTTTTGCTTGTGACCATAGAAGATTTAGTTTATTGATTATGTGGTAAACAAAAAAACCCTAAGGCCGAATGATATCTTGAAGGCAAAGAAAAGAAAGATTCACTTGGGAGGTGCAATGCTTACCTAGAATAACGAACAAGTCACCGAGCCAAGCAAGTGGTTGGAGATGGAAATTTCTTGAGATCATGATATGTCGGAGCTTTGAAAGTTTTCGATTCTATGATACACCACACCTTAGAATACTTTTGAATTTGTTACATGTCACAACTTCAAAACTTTTTGAGGATGCAATATGTCACGGGCTAGAGAGTTTTCTACATTATGAAGTACCACAACTTAATACTTTTACAAAGTTGCAAACTTTAGAATTTTTTTTTTTTTTTTTCATAATGCATTGTGTTGCAAATGTGAAGTTTTATAACTTTGTGCTATGTCGCAACAAAGATAGCTTTGGTTGTGACATATCACAGGGTTGGAAATTCTCTAAAGCTATGACACAACACAATTTGACAAATTTTAAAGTTGTGTTTCCATGAACTTAAGAGTTTTCTCAATGAAAAGTTAGCGCAAAATATGGAAGAGTAATTTGAAAAAATGACGAAATCCTTAATGTGTTTGAGACTTACTCAAACTGAAAATTCTTATAGGTTATGATGTAAAAGTTGGAAATGATGTTTTTTCTAAGATTTACAACAAAAGGAGGGGCCCCAAATTTTTGTGAAAGTATCATAACAAAGACAAAAAGGTGAGGGGAAGTCATTGCTTTCTCAACACAGTTCTTGAGGCAAGGATTGTTGTTGCTGAATCATGAACCTCTCGAGCCTTCATCAACATCAAAATCCCAGTCTCCATTATATGTACCTAGTTTATTTCAACATACCATATTATTTTTTGTTATCATAAAATAATTTTAGTTTTGTTTTGTTTCTGCTATTACAAAAGGATTTGAGTTTTGTTTTGTTTTCTATGATTACAAAAGGACATAAATCCTTAGTCTTTGGCTTGATCATGGCTCAAATATTATATAATTGAATATGACATTATCTTGGATTACAAATTTGGCTAATTTGACGACAATTTTAGACAACAAGGAATGGTTGTATGCTATATGCCTCAATATGTCAAGTTCTTCGAGCGAGTTGAAACAATAAATTAGATGGGTTTTAGGCATCGTAACTTGATTATCCAACCATCTTTAGATTTATGATGTAGATGATAGAATTATTCTAAAACATTGAATCATCATGGATTGCGTTGCTACTTCCAGGTAATTATAAACATTGTATGTCCTTCAATTCAATTTTCCATATGACTGGATATATTATATTTTTGAATTATTTTATTATATAAAGAGAACTTCCATTTCTCACCACTACATTTGGGATCAAAATTTGATGTTCATTAGATTTTCAAAATACTATTTTAATGTCAAATAGAAATATGCTACTTGTTAGGCATTAATGATCTCAAATTATTAACCATATACCAACTTATTCCATTACTAAGAAAATGTCACTAGATGTTGCTTATTCGACATTACCTTGACATCTACTCGACATTACACCAACTACTATAAATAAAGGGAAATCCTTTCTTATGACAATTTAAGCCACTTAAGCGATGCCTATCTAACCTTCGAGCTATGGTTGTGATGACGTTGACCAATTTTACTTTGACTACAAGCCCATTGTTTAATACGTCACTTAAACGCCCATGGATATTTAACAGCGTCATGTAAGGTCACTTAGGCAATGCTGGGTATTTTATATATATATAAAATATACTACATTGATTACATGAATATGGAAACCCATTCAAGTAGCTCACAACATCACTAAAGCCTAAAAAGCATAACTCCTAGATACGTGGCATACCATTTGGTGCAATGTTGAGTAAAATGATCACTTTGGCATAAATCTTTGTGAAATATTAATTATGAATGTTAGCCCGGTGGGGCATTTGGTGAATGATCAAATTCTTTGATTTAGATATGATTCTTGTTTTCTAGTTACTTGCTGATTTACAATGCTTATAATACATGTTTTTTTTCACTGAAAATATAGACAGAATGGAATTCATTCATTTCATCTTTTGAAGATGAAACTATAAATTCCGAATTTTAGGAGATGAAATGGTCGCAATCATAGTTGTTCCAAGATATCACACATATAGAAAATTTTGGGATATAGATTGCACTTTGATTTATATCTAATTTCACTTCCATGCCTTCATGTAAGAGATGACCCTATTGTCCATGATATGGAATGATCACTTATCAATGTAAGAATATTCGGAGGTGGCTTTGTTTCGAAGACAACGACATTTGAATGCTAAGATTGTCTCTTTAGGGAGAGGGTGTAACATGAATGCTAAGATTGTCTCTTTAGGGAGGAGCGTGTAACATGGTTTTTATTTTCTCAATGAAAATGCATCACTTCCCACTAGGCCTAAGACTACATTTTCAAGTGTTGAAGTTGTGGACTTTATAGACAATGTGAACGGCTTGATCTACACATATAGATAACTTAATTGAAATATTATATTGTAGGAGTCACAAGAGCACTTGGGCCTAAGGATGCCCTTCATCTTCATTAAGTATTAACATTTCTTTAACAAGAAATACTTTAGATTTCACATTTATATGGAGAATGGAAAAAACACAAAATATATTTCAGACAAAATTTACAAAATATATTTCAGACAAAATTTACAAATGTTCCTTCACCTAACAACATAATCATATTCATATAAGTTTGATTTATTCTCTTATACTTTTTTCTATTTCAAAACCATGATGACCTCATTGCAACACAACTAGAATAAATATTATGTGCAACATTCATAAAATACCATCTATTGAGTCAAATAATATTTTTTAGAAAATTAAATACCATCTATTAAGTGAAATAATTTTTTTAGGAAATTGTCTCGAAGGTTTAGAGCAGTCGATGAGGGAGTGCGTTGTTAAGGAACTTCATAAGTGAAAATTACTGGTTCAGAACCCCTGGGGACACCTCAAATCCAACCATGTTAAGGGTTGATGTGGTCCAAACTGAATGCGATCCCCGGATGATTTTGATGGCTTAAATACCTCTGGATCGTGGTATCTCAACCACAAGCCAATCCCGTACATCAAGGATAGTATAACCAACTATATATATATATATATATATATATATATATATATATATATATATATATATATATATATATATATATATATAATTTTTAAGAGTTGGTAATAAAGGTCCGATAGGCATACATGATAGCATATTCACGCTTAATGGTAGGAGAAGCACAAAAGAAAGACATGTACAATGAATCTGATCTTTTATAACAAAAGTTGAAACAATATTAATGATACAAAGTTATAGAAAATGTATGTAATGATATTAATGGTACAAAGATATGCACAATGAATCTTATCTTTTGGAACAAAAGAAGAAACAATATTAATGATACAAAGTTATAGAAAATGTATGTTAATGGTTGTTGTATAAGTCATATCGACTTTATCATGGTTGTAGTATGCATATCCCACTTCATTTTTCATTGTTGACGTTGGCCTTATTGAGTAGAGGAAGATAGAAATGGAAACTTGTGCATCTGCTAATTTTATATAAAAGATCGACTACTTATTATTGGTAACTTTGTTGGTAATTAAATTTAATAAACTAATTATTCTTAATAATTAAATTTAATAGCTTATAGAAAATAAAATTAGAAACAAATTAGTAATCAAAATGATTTTTGTAGTTTAAATTTTGTCATAAGATATCCAAATAAGAGTCTCAACATTCTTCTTAGGACATGCTATACTCCATTCCTAGGGATAACTAAGGCCCTCAAGTTGCAGAGATGGAGTAGGGAGAGATGGATCGACCGACAATATCCACTTATATAGATGGAGCCCTGCCTTACCACCATAGTTCTCCATTCATCATGATTGTATTCACCACACCAACTAGGCTCATAGAGAACAACATGTCTTGCTCCATGAGGTAACGAGTTAGGTGTTGTGGTAAGTGTCATTTTAATAAATGAAGAATTTGAACATGTTGCAAAGGGTCCTTTCTTGATTTTGAAAACGTTTGCTTGGAAATTATGCCCTTTTCCTTATTTCACCTTGGTGGTTGACATTGTTGTCCTAGTATGTGGTCACCCTTAGGGAAAGGGTTTCTATTGGGGGGTCTCCTTGATGAGTTATTGTACCACTTCCGCACCTACTTGTCACTTTCCATGTTCCTTTCCCTTCGTTTCCTCATCTTTTGGGTTTTTGGGCCACATTGACCCAAGAATGGATTGTACCTCATTTCATGGGAAGAAGGGGATAAAGGCCCAGAGGCTCGTAGCTGGAAAAACATAAAATCCAATCATAAAGCTTCCAGATGCTCGCTCATGGATCCTAAGAACAATGAAATGTTTCTCACAAAAAATTGAGGGACTCGTAATATAAATAATTAATTGAACATGCCAACCAAGGTAGAACATGTGTGGGAAATTTTTTTCATAATTAGGTAGAAGTCCCACATATCATCTCCAACTTGGGGAAGCATAGTCAAGTATGACCAATGTAGAGTTAATGAGGAATTTTTTTTTCATGCTTAGGTAGAAGTCCCACTTTAGCTTCAACTTGAAAATAATCTAATAAATTAATGGAAAAGGGGCTTGGAAAAATCATGCATCGCGGACGAAGGGCAACACACTCTCTACAAAGGCACCCATAAATGAGACAATATGAGCCCTTTTATGTCAAAAACCCCATGCCCAAAAGTATCACCCCCATCCACCTCATACTCTTCACATGACTTAGAGATGGTCCACCTAGGAAACACTTCTTGACTTGGGGAATGATTCACCCAATAGGTCACCATGACAACCCTCCCATACCTAAATTTGTCAAGTTGCATAAGGTATTTGAGCATTTTTTTATTTTGAGAGGGGGGATTTGATGCACACGTTCAGGTGTTTCTTTTATTATATATGGCTTACTTGACATGATGCTTGTGACTTGTGAGCCCTTGGAGGGAGAATTTGCTTGTCTTTGCAGGGCCTTGACAAGTGGAAAGTTATTTTGCGAAGGAACAAGGTTTATTGGACCTTCATTTGGGGCATGAATCCCATAGGATGGATGATGCACCCCCTCTCCTAGGGACAAATGGATAAGGAATGTTGCATTTGGAGGCATAAGAGTACACCTTGGAGGAGGAGACTAGCCCTCCATTAGCCCAATGTTTGGCTTTGGAGTCCCAAAATGTCACATTCTAGGGATTGACGTCACATTTGAGGGCTAGGGTTTGATTGTGTTGGTGGATTCGATGATGACTTGGCATGTTTTGATGGAGAGAGGCCCTTGCACATGGAGACTAGGCCTTTGGAGGCCCAATAACTCCCTCACACAACTCAACATTTTTCTCTCTATGCCAAAACGTCACCCCTTTAGGGCATGGCGTCATCATTAGGGATTATCTTTTTTGTAAATTTGAATTATTA
>JASDQU010203140.1:0-18959 GCA_032191745.1 Picea mariana | reverse complement strand
AATTTGAAGTACTTTGTAGAGGTTATGGTTATTTTACTAATGATCAAAAGTTGAATGTTTTTCCCCTTACTCTAAAAGGAACATCCCTCCGATGGTTCATGAGCCTCGGTGGTAATTCTATACAAACTTGGGAAGACATGAAATATGTATTCTTGCAAAGGTACCAAGATTATTGTAGGGTCAATGATGATATCTTTGGAATGACAGAAGGAGAAGAACAAAGTTTGGAGGAATATGTGGAGCGCTTTCAATACAACCTTCAAAGATCCAAACAAAAAAGAGTTGGGAAAAGAGACCTTGAAAATACTCCTACTCAAAGGAATCCATGATGAATCTTTAGAAATCTTAAATTTGATGGGAACAGGTGATGTATTTCAGTTACCATATGATGATATTTGTGAGTTATGTAGAAGGTATTCAAGAGGGAAGTTCAAGATTGGTAAGAATTCTAGTGAGCCTTCTTCTCAATATTTTAAATCTGCTGCAAAAACAAGAGTTAGAAGAGCTGAAATCATTAATTCAATTGAAAATTTTAAAGTTGATATCATTAGCTCATTAAATTCACAATTGGATATTTTGAAGGATAAGAAGAAATGGGAGGAACCCGAAGAAACAGTTTGTCCTCGGTGCTAGAAGAAACATCTTGCAATGGGTTGTCCTTTGGATAGTCTCATATTTTGTGGCATATGTGACTTGAGTCATTCAACGGATCGTTGCCCCTCCTTACCCAAGATAAAAGAAATATATCAAAGAGATCGAGGAGTTGTAGCAATTTCACCACAACAACCATGGCCTACATGTATGATTCAAAACTCTATCCCTCCATTTCCTTACTCTCACAAGCAATCATTGAATACTCATACACCATGGCAACTATGGCAACCCCAATCTCAGTCCTACCTACCTTGTTCACAAGGTTGGCATGGACCATCTTATGATCCCATGACTACTTTCCCTCATGTTGTAGCAAACACCAATCCTCCATACTTTCCACAAGCTCTTCAACAACATCCTATTTTCCCATTAAGGTCATCCACATAAACCAATCAATTATACTTTCCATACTTAACTTTTCATCAAGCTCCTCCATGCCCTACACAACTTCCTGTTCAACCAACCTCGCACCCTAACCATGATAAAGTAGTGCAGTATACTTACAGTGCTAACCTGCACAATTTTTCTACATTTACCACTTATCCTGCCTCACCTACACCATTGCAACAAATCCATATGAGGTCTGGGCAGGTTGTAAGTCCAAGAATTGAAAATGAAGTTTCTTATCATCATCAACAAATTGACAAGATCAACAAATCTGATGAAAAACAGACACTGGAACCGAAAAGTGAAGCATCTTCTACATCATGGTCACTGGATATGAATCTCTTCTGCATTCAGGAAGATCAGTTTTCTAAAGAGAATCATGGTGTAACATCTATAAGAAATCAAGGGAACAAGGACTATATTGAATCTTGGTTTCAATCTGTCACCAATCCGCAACTTCATGTTATACTTCAGAAATTCTTGGCACTATCATTTCAAGGGAAGTTGGTCTTTCATATCCTGGTATTCATAAAGTTATATATTTCAGTTGTGGGTATTAGCATATTTGAGACTTTGTTATGTAAGTGGCTTCATTGGAAGTACTCTTATACTTGAGTTAATTCATTTTTCAAGTAAAGTAGGGTAGGGTAATGAATGATTTTTCAATAAATGTTTAATGGAATTGATTAGTTTAGTTCTAAGCATTAGTAGCCTAGTTTAGAAATAAAAATGAGACACCTTCAAGAGATCATCATTCAATCACTTGTAGCCTTGATCTCATGGACTTTCTTTCAAAAATCATCATTTTTTTTAAGTTTTAGCATTTGCTGCAACACGCTGTGTAAGTCAGTCTAGGTACTCAGTGCTTGAAATTTTTGGTATGGGCATGTATTCCATTGAAATTTATATCTTTAAAAACATTCACAGCTATTCCGGTCACTTTTTGAGAGCCATATTTCATTTATTGGATTTTTGTGGCATTTTGGCTTGAAATTTTTACTAAAACACCGTTGGGACAGTCTGTTTTTGGGAGACCAAATGGATTTATTTTCAAAACCTATTTACATCCCAAGTATCCCTTTGAATCTATTTTACAAACCAATTTGAATTTTTGAGATTGGGCATCAAACTAAAAAGTTATGGTCAAAATACCAACGAGATGTCAAGCAGGCATCTTAGGAACAGAGCTGGGACAATCAATTTTTGGATGCCTTATTGGATAGATATTGAAAACATGTTTCAGTGGTATATTCCCCTATGAGTCTAGTTTATAACTCAATTTGAATCACTCAATTCCAATATCATATGAGAAAGTTATGACCAAAACACTGACTGTTTGTCATAAATCTGCATTTTGAAAAATGTGTCTTCCCAGCTGTTCATTGGTAAATTTGAATCATCAATTCCTCTTTTCATTAAAACCTGATTCTATTGGAGATACCTACACGAATCTAATTTCATCTCCAATTGGAATCACATCAATCCGTCATCAAACGAAAAAGTTATGCCTAAAACCGTGGCTTTTGGTCTAGTCTGAAATTCGAAAAACACCTTATCATGCAGGGTGTTACTAAGCATATTTGGCATATCATCACATGGAATTTTCAAAACCTGTTTCTAATGGACATAGAACACTGAATGTACTCTTATTTGGATGTGGAATCACTCAAATCGGACGAGAAACATAGAATTTATGATCGAAATACTGTTGGGTAGTATATGTTGGCCAACACTCCTGAACAGGTATACAATGAATTTTGTTTCATTTATTTTCTTTGGATTTGTTTTATAAGTAACTACATGTTTTTTTTTGCGTATGTCTTGGATGAAGAGAGCCTGTACACCTCTCTTCTCCATGATCTCACATTTTATTGCAGGTAAGTACTTATGTTTTGCAGGTCCTTGGAAGATCGAAGAAGGCTAATACATGCATGAGTGATTCTTGAAGACTTTTTTATCAAATTTTCAAATGAATTGAACACTTAACAAATGGAGAGATTGATGTGCAAACCATGCAAAGACAGAAGTCAAGTTTCATTTCTACATTAACCATGCCAAGAATCCTTCTAAGAAGACATTCTGCTCATCATGCTCATTCACCAACATCGTGATATGCCTATACATTTATTTTCCCTCTACCATTCCATCCATTCCATTACCTTCTGCTCCATTTCATCACTTCCACACTTTCCACTCCAATCATTTCTAACCCATGAATTAATTCACTCAGCTCCCTTACCACTTGCTAATAAAAATATTTCATCTTTAGTTCTTCAAATCCTTTTATCTATGCTCGCGTTGGATAATGTGGGATTCCTTAAGGCCCTCCTTCTAACAAATCTCATCCCATCGACTCCAACACATCATCTCAGATTGAGGTTAGAGTTTCATAGTGCCCTGGGATCTGCATACATCAATGGTAGATCTCATTGTTGTTAATCATGGGGATTCATCAATGCCTCTTGATTGACAAATCTTGCAGGTGACTCGAATCCAACAAATCCATTCGTACCTGTCAAGATGCACTATGGTACTTTAGAGCTCACTATCATCAAAGGTGAGTTTCTTCATGTTGGTTAATGACATACATTAATGGCCGATAATCCAACGATTTCTTTCCATGCTCGACTTCAGCACATTCATTCGCATGGTAAGAATTGTACCTCGGTTTTGTAGCAGTTGAAGATTATGTGATCTAATGGTTTCAACAGTGATTTGCAGCATCGTTTGTTTCAGTAGATCACATAATCTTCAACTGCTACANTTCTGTAGTGCCTTTCCATTTTCATTTCAACATTTGATTTTTAGAATAAGAGAAGGAGATTTCTGTTTTTGTAGCATAATTCTTCATCATCATTTGTTTCATCAACAGTAGTCTTACATGCAACCAACACAACATCATTTCAAATCAGATTCAGCCTCATTCTATTTCAGCTCTCATATACATATGTCTCGACATAAGTTTGGCTTACATCAGCTTCAACAAAAATCAGTCCATCCATGCCAATCAAATCTTTCATGGAGGTAAAATAGCACGAGTTTTTGATTTATTAAAGATTTAGGAAAATGTCATGAAGAACCACTAAGGATTTCTATTCTCTATTTTCATATCATAACTCATCTATTACCTCTCTTATCCATCCATTACCATATCAACCTTCACCTCATGCACTCCCAACACCCAAGCCAAGTCCTTCCCTACATCTCCTAACATCCAAGCATGAGAAATTGATTTGCTGCTGCCACATAAGAACCAGAATAGAGAAAGGAAGAAGATCATGATGTCCATTCTCATACAAGCATGCTAAAATTCAAAGGTATGGTTTCTTTGGTTCATTTCCATTATGTATTCATTCATCTCATGGGTTTCCAATTTTCTTTTCCAGCCTTTTGACTCATGGTTCTCTTGCATATTGCACATCTTCAAAGAGATGTTGTTATGGATTCATGAAGGATACAACATATGTGTTATATGGATTTGAGTCATACATGTTATAAGCATTTGATAGGCTATGAAGTTAATGGATGTCTCAAGAATGATTATGATGCTAACCCTTTCATTAATGCCTAGCCCTCCCATATGAACATTGTGTTTGTTTTTCTTGCTTGCCGATATACATCATTGTTTAAAAGAGGGTTATGTGCTCATAAGATTTACCATGGGAGCATGATAATGGTTCTCTTGGGTAGTAGTATGATGATTTTGTGGCAGCCTCTGTTGCCATTATGAAAACACATGTGTAGTTGTCTACACAAATGCTAATGGAAGGAAGTAGTTATTAAAAGGCAATTGAAACAATGTCTCCACCCAAAATTTAAAAAGGAATTTCTGTAGTGGCTTGTTTCAGGGGCACCTTTCCCATAGTTATTGCAAGCAATAGAAGAAGCCCATGCTACCATACAAAAAAAGAAAAAATCACTTTGAGTCATTATCTTTGGCATGCAACAACAATCATTAGTTTCCGCCCAAGGTTTCATATTCAACCATCTATTCTCAGCATCATAATTTTATTGTTGAAATCTTAGAAAGTGAAGGTATATCCAAGGAAAATTCACATCTCCATTGTGTACTCAGATTTTGGCATGCTACTACAGTTTAGCATGAAATCTATGGCAGAAAATCTGGTCACCATTGGTACATGTGGCAACAAATTTACCTGGGTGTTGGACAAACTTATTGGAATTTCTAGATTTTGTCATTGGTTGGCTACATTTTTTTTTAGGAGTTACCTTCATTACATGAAGAATGGAACAGTTACTCTGCATGCCCAAGAATCTATTTGAAGAAGCAAGTTGACTGTCCACAAGAACCTACAGTAAAAGACACTATTGTAGAAGCCATTTTCTTTTAAACACATGGGTAGAAATACAGAGGTATGTGGTTCATTTTCTTGGTTCATGATACACTGATTGATTCACAAATTCTGAGCACTTCATAATGATGGTAAAAACTGTGTTCCATACAGTCTTAATGTGATGAATTTTCATCGAAAAGAAGTCTTGTTATCAATGATGAAAACGTGTGAGGTAACCTACAAACAAAGCAAGTTGTTTTGAGATTTGGAATCCCATGATTACAGGGCTGCAATCCCCATAAGTGAAACTGATATTATTGGAGGGTATATCATATGGTATGGGGATTGTCAAATACATATGGTTAAGCATTTGATGGTAAACTCATGACATGGCCAGCTCAATCACATTCCGAGATAACATTTGATGGATTTCCAAGATTGGAGGATTGGTATTCAAGCATTGATAAGGTATTTACAACCAGCAGTAAAAGATAATCCTGTACTAATCATTTTGCAGCAAGTTCATGACCAGATTCAAGGTTTGCAGATTGTTTTCCCATTAAAAATGTTGCCTTGAAGTACAAGCAAAACTTATTGAGGGAATTTGATGGTGATTGTGTTGTATACATAAGCAAGGGGTACTTAGAAATGATTGTCTTCTTATGCATTAGTTTTCTGTAGAGGATCTCTTTTGAGATTGTGTTTAAGTTTGATTTCATAATGCAGCATGAGACATGCTATACAATCAGTGTGGGGCGGTTACTATGCATGATGGTTTGTTCTCTCATTTGCCATTCATATTTATTTTTCTCATGTATGTTATTTTCTACAAAAAGTGCAGAAATTGATTTGGGCATATCTTCCAAATGACGAACTGGGTTGTCATGATTTTTGGTACGATGAAGCATGGGATTAATATGCATACAAAATTCACTTTGCACTTTGAAAAAAAATGTGGTGTTGTCAGAACTGTTTCAGGAGAGTTTCAATTACAAAGAGTTTCAACAAGAGGATATCATGGGATTTGTGTATTGGATTGTTATGATTTTTGGCAAGAATGTGCATTAAATTGTGACATATAAAACTATCAAAATACCTTCTTCATCTGATTTGTTCTTTGCATGAAAATCCATTGTATCAACAACATTCAAACGAGTCCTTAACAGCTTGGTTAATGTAATGTATTGAGTTGCATGAGGACATGCAACATTTTCAGTGTGGGGCAGATGTTGGGTCACATATTTGTCCATATTTTCATCATCTATAGACATCCATTCCATCCCTTCTCCATCCTATTATCGTTCATTTATCATTTCATTTGCCATACATTTGCTACAACTGCTCATAAAATGACATATTATTCATGTTATGCTTTAGTGGTTAATAATGATTATTCTTCCTTCATTTTTAATGAATTAAAGACTATTATGCATGATTTTTCTGATGATGGTTTGACGTGCGATTTTATGTATCAATAGTTGCAGTAGTCAAGGTTCCAACCTCCAAATGACACATGTGAGTTCCAGCTCGTGGTTAATCGTTTTCAGTGAAAAACATGGCAGATAAGGAGATATGGATTTGCGTGGAATATTATGAGCAGATGAGGATGAATCTTGAAAATCTGAGACATGGGTTTTGTTTAGAATGGGCCCAATTGAGTTCAATGCGAGTTGTTCTCCAATTAGAGCTACGGTTTGAGAGAAATCGCTGGTTCTTTAAAAGGGTATTTTCCATATTTACAGTTGTGAACAGTTCTCTAAACTTAGCAATTTGTTTGAGAAACCCAGAGATTTGGGGATTTGATTTGTATAAATAAGACCTCTTCAATTAGGAGAGGGACATTCATGAAATTATATAGAACTTATTTGTAAGAAAGAGCTGAACTTATGTAATTTCTGAGTTTTCTTCAATAATACAAAGGTGCTGATGGATCTACAATTATGTGCAACTTTCTCTTAATCTTGTAAGTCTTTTGGCCATGCATGCTAGGTGAGGCAAGACCCCCTCAATCTGGTATGTGTTGGTCTTATTCATTTACTTGTATTTTTCTTTTCATTGTCTTAATTTATCTTGGTTTATGATTAGTTGATCACTGCTTACAGTTGTGTGTTGTTTATTAGATTGCTCTTACAGTAAGATTCAATTCATGTTGTTGTTACTTCATTTTGTTAATAATCCTTTAATTTATGTAAGAGTGTGGTAGTGGTTTTATTTCAGCTGAGTGTATTTTCAAGCAAGAGCGGATTTGATTGATTTTAAGTTATGTGTTTTTATTTTATTAAATAGATAATAGTGTTAGTTGGAATTTGTTGCTTGCATATATTGTGCACGGTAACTTTGAAATAAAAGACTTCCTTGGGTTGACAATTGAATAGTTGGGAAAATACTACAATGCAATTAATTCAAACATTAGTTCAGCCGAATGTAGCGACTGTTGCTCCTTTGAGTGTAGTTGTTGTTCATTTGAAAGGAACAACTGTCGTTCCTTTCGCACGACTAATGTTCCTTTGAGTGTAGTTGTTGTTCATTTGAAAGGAACAATTGTCGTTCCTTTTGCACAACTGTTGTTCCTTTGAGTGTAGTTGTTGTTCATTTGAAAGGAACAATTGTCGTTCCTTTCGCGTGACTACTATTCCTTTGAGGGTAGTTGCTATTCATTTGAAAGGAACAACTGTTGTTCCCTTTACGATTGTTGTTCCTTTATAGGTGTTGCATCTCTGGAGGTTGGGTATTGAAAACGGAAGGTAAGAACCTACATAGGCAACAAGTAAAATGCTTGTGCCAATGCCTACCTTTGGCTGATGCATAGAGGTTGATTTTAGGACATATTTAGAGCCCAACACATACATTGAATTTTTTTTATCATTAATAATATTTTTTTAAATATCAAGTGTCAATTTCATATTGAATACAGAAGGAATTACACATCTTCCTAATAGTAGGTTATAAAAAACTCCTCTCAACCAAAAACAATAAAACTCTCTTCTCTCTAACATTTTATTTTATTTCATTGTGTTTAAAGTTTTATTTATTTCATTGTAATTCAGTTTAGAAATAACATTCTATAGTTATAGTTGTTGTGATAAGTATCATGCACACGTCATGGTCCCCACTTAACTTCACATTATTTGATTACTATCTTTGAACCCTAGGGAGAGCTCGACCTTAATGGCGAAGATGCAGTAATGATGACTTTAATGGAAAAAGGAGCTCGGCTTTAATGGTGAAGATGCAGTATTTATTGATGATACAGGGAGTTCGAGGTGACCTACCTAGCTACAAAATGGAGAAACACTTGTCTACTATATATATTTCTAGCCTTCTCCAGCCATTGGATCCTCATCTGACGTTTCATATGTTTCCTTAGGCTAATCCCTGTGGTGCTCTTTGGTTTTGGAGCAGGCGTCTTATCACTAGCCTGACGTCTGGTTATTTACTACCTACCTTAACTACTCTTCCACTCACTGTATATCATTTATCTCTAGGCGGATTTCCCTGCCTAGTGGACTAACACCTATCCTACATATTTGACAATTTAAAAATTATTTATTAAACTTTCACAGGGGATATCACATTGGAACCTGCTCTTTGTCCTACTTGTGCGAGGTGGCATCTACTAGAGGGACCTTCCAACACCTTCCAATGGAGACTAAGGTAAACGCACTTATGAGTGCGGCTGACGAGGCCCTATGGAAGAGTGTCAAAGTCTTCACCTCGTTGGACGTGCACCATACTGTTGCTTCTTCCATCCCTTCTACTCTCCCAAAGGTGGAAGAACACTTAGCCTCTCTGACTATCGTTACCCCCCGTCCATCTGCCTCTACATCCCTCTCATTGTGACCTCCGTTACTTGGAATGCTCTCTTCCTTCAGGTGCCTTGGTATACAACATCATAAGGGTCCTCAAGATTGCTTACATAATACTCTGAAGTGGATACCCAAACACATGGGTATCAAAATACCATGGAAGCCAAACAATAAAAAGCGACGACTCATCATGGGTTCGGACGTTGGTTTAGAGGAAAGCATCCACCTCTCCCTCTGTGGTCTTGTTGTCATGTTTTCTTATCGCTCCCTTTTCCAAGACTCTATCCGTGACTGGATATTGGAAAACTGGTTACCTATTCTAGGTTATGTGTCGGAACATGTTACCCTATCCTTTGGATGGTTCGGCTTTATCTTCAACTCGCCAAAGGATTCACAACTTATCCTTGATACATTTTGGACCATCAATGGATGCAGTATTATGCTCAAAAGGTGGTGTGTATCTTTTGACCCAGCTTCAGAGTATTTTCGATTACGACACCTATGGGTTATATTGTCGGCCTCCCTCTACAACACTGGACTGAAAAGGCCCTTATGGCCATTGGTAAAGAACTTGGGCACTTTATCTGCCTGGACCTAAACTCTTAAAGAGTCCCAACAGAAAAATAGCGAGGATTTTGGTCAAGATGGATATCCATGCTGGTTTGCCGGAGTCTTTGGATATTTTCTGGCGTGGTCGCTTGGTGAGACAAAAATCAGACTACTTTGGTATTCCCTTTTGTTTCTCCTACTGTCATAAAATGATACATCTCTGGAGGGACTGTACAGGAGCACCAGAAGAGGAGGAATTCGAAGGGTCCTACCTACGCAAACTTGCTAGGGAAGACTCTCCGAGTGTTGACTCTTTTCTTCCAGGGACTGAAGACACACTGGACACGTGGACTGAAGACCTATTGGACATTGATGCTTGACAACCAACTTCTCCATCCTCACTCACTGGTAAGCTAAAAAAACTTTTCCCTACTCTTTACTATACTCTTACTTCATGGGAAAGACATCGGCTAGATTCTACTGTACTCGTGGGGATGGGGCCCCAACAAATCGTCTCTTCTTCTCCGCAAAACTTTCCTTGTACTTTACCCTCTATGGTTCATGAGTCACCTAATACTATCCTTACTTATCCTCTTTTGTCTCCTGTAATCGAGGACTTAACTCAATCATTATCCCTAAACATTGGTGGGGACATCGTTTCTTCTAACCCTAACCTTCCTACCACCCCGTTTAACTGTTCTTTTGCTCCCCTTTCATTGGTTGACACTAGGCCCACTGGAACTGAACTGTCACTTTCTCCCTTCTTAGCTCATGGACTGTTGATCCAAAAAGATCTTTTAAAGACTATGGTTGAGTTTTAAAACATGATTTCATTAACCATTTAGGAAATTGATGAAAGAGGAATAATTAATGATGTAACATGACATCCATAATAAGATACATATTTGGAAATAATCACAAAGAAACAACAAGCCATAACAACAAAGTTGTTAACGGAGTTCGGCAATATCGCCTACGTCTCCGGGCCTTTGTCTCAATGGGTGATGCTTTCTTATTTCTCTTCAAAGCTTCAAAAGTACATCAGAAAAATGTCAAATGGATTACAAACTGATGTGGATGTGTTTTTCTAGATCTCAAGAACCCAACACAACTGACGAAACTGAAAACGGATGAACGAAGCTCCCAGAAATGGCCTGCAAAGTTGCTCTCCTCAATGGCTGCCCTGCATAAAAATGGCTTTGATTGTCAAATTCCCCAGCATTTCTCTTATTCTGAACCTCTCTAAGGCTGCCAAGAACCTCTGGTTTATATAGGTTTCAATTTGGAACCAACCCCCCAACTTCCTCCCAAGATATGGCCTCAAAAAGGGCTCCAGATCCACCAAAAATGGACTAAATCTCCGAAAAACATCTGAAAATCCACTAAAAAATTACATAATAAGGTCAAAAAACCCAAATTTGGGAATAATACAGGGTGCAACCCCCTATTCTCGGGCTCCTGGTCATATGGTAACTGCCATGTGGCCAAGCGCTATGCGTTGACCCCTTAACCTCCGGCCCATGGTCATCATCTTGGCCATATGGCCTACCCTTAAGCCCCCACGTGACTTAGTTGGTTATTGGCACCTGGTCTTCATCCCCTGGTCGGATGAGGCTGGTCCTCGCTAACTGGGGCTTATCCCAAAAACCACACCACGGTATAGCATTCGAGTCATATGTAACAGTTACATGGAAACTGGGGCTTAACATCATAAATTATACATGCGCCAACACATATGGTAAGTCCACGCCAAAGGTGGGAGTATAGGTCATATGCGTAGTGTTGAACTGGGGGCTAGGGCCTAGCCCCAACCCATTTACTCCACCGGGAACACACCTTTCAATTCAAATATTAAATTTGAACCATATGGAATAAGCAACAAAGTGGGCAGGTTGGTAACCCGACCCTACCAGAAATCTTTCCCCACACCTGGAGGTCATGGTTTCGACTCCTGTGGAGTCCATAAAATTTTTCCATAGCCAACAAATGGAGGGGTTCCACGTGGCAGCCCACGACTGGGCCACGTGGCACCATAACATTTTCCCACAAATATGCCACGTGTCAAAATATGACTCGTCCACATGTCAGCCATCACTGCCTAGTCAACATGACAACGCATCTACCACGTCATTGTACGGACGTACGACCTGTACGGTCAAATTCCATGTCAACACTGTACGGACTGTACAGTCAGCAAAATTTTGCGTGTTTGGAAAAATGAACAGAACGTGATATCTTTCTCATACGACGTCCGTTTGAGCCCGTTCAAGTTGTGTTGGGTTTGTAATGACGAGGCCTACACACACATCTGTTTTGAAGTGATTCTAAGAACTTTTATTTTTAGGCCTTCCTGGACTCATTTTGGTTCCTAGATCCATTTTGGATCACACCTCCCCACTAAGACCTTTTGGTCCTCTAAAAGGATACTAACCAGTCATCAAGTGCAGATAGGCCACCCCACTTGTTCTCTATCTCTAAACTTTGTCCTGTGCACCTGTCTCATCAAGATCAATTGCAAAACAACCATGACAACATACAACATATTGTTAGACACTTGTACTCTGTCACATCTTATTGAACCCAATATCATCCATGTTGACAACATTAGCAATGATAACATCAGAAATATGACTGCAAATGAGCTATTATGTTTGTAGTATTTGCACAACATTAGCTTATCTTGAAGAAAAGTATGATTGAACTTCCATTCTACAATCATCTCATGTTCTTGCTTAAGATCAATTGCTTGATTTAGAACAATTATAGGTCTGTTGCTTGCATGAGTTGCCTTCCTTAATTGTTCCATTGTTTGAAGAGATTGATTTGCTTTTAAGTGATGAGCATGTACAACATATTCTTTGTCTTCTTTGATTATGTGATATTGATTTTGTTCCCTGTAGAAGATTGTTTTGCGATCATACAAATAAGGACTGCCTAAGACCATTCCACATTCATTGAGTGGCACCACATCACATGTTACCTCATCCTCAAACTTAGATGAAATTGCAAACTTTTATGTGCATTGCTTTGTTATATGCAATTTATGATTGTTGCTTATCCATTCAAGTGAGTAAGGTTTATGATGCATTTGAGTGTTTAATCTCAATTGTTTAACCACTTCCTCTGAAATCAAGTTAGATTGAGATCCACTATCTATCAATGTGTCTACCTTAGTATGCTTCATTATGACCCTTATGTGAAACAATTTACTTCTAGAATCATATCCATCACCAATTTTACCTGTCAAACCAACCGCTGGGATTTTAGATTCATCACCCGAATCTGATCCCAAGTCTGTTGGCCGTGATGCTGTTGCAACTGTTTTCCTCCCTTTTCTCTCTTTGAACCACTTCGGTCTCTTCTTGGGATGCAATTTCCAGCAATGGTCATCATCATGCCTTTCTTTCTTGTAATGCTTGCAAGAGAGCTTCTCTTCCTTTCTTGCCACTGAATTTGCCTTCTTGCCATTACACTTCCTTTTGTCCTCTTTTCTTGAAGACGATTCCCCTAGTACACCAACTCCCGTTTTCCCTGCCTCAATGTATGTTGCTTTAACAAAAACCTCATCAAGATTAGTAGGTCCAAACATAAATACAGTGTTACGAATGTGTGCAGGTAAACCTCCTATATACTTCATAAGAGTTTCTTGGGTATGTAAAGGAATGTCTAACATTAATGCCATCTTACGAAATTCATTTGTGTATTCTTGCACTATTTGTCCCTTTCTTAGTTTAAGACCTTGCCATTCAATTAAAGCCTTCTTTTTATAACCCAAAGGATAAAATTGCTTTCTGAGTGCAGAAACAAAAACTTGCCATGAT
The DNA here is from genome assembly GCA_032191745.1 of Picea mariana. Classification (NCBI taxonomy): domain Eukaryota; kingdom Viridiplantae; phylum Streptophyta; class Pinopsida; order Pinales; family Pinaceae; genus Picea; species Picea mariana. Next base: position 5,447 of record JASDQU010203140.1, on the reverse strand, counting down.
GGAAATACATTACCCACTTGTTGCGTGCCATTTTGCAACTTGCTTTGCCACCAGATAAGTGTTGTGCCTGCAAGTTGAAGTGATGCCAATTTAATTTGAGTTGCCTCGTCTTTGATTTGTTGAACACCGCAATAAACTTCCATCTTTCTGACCCAATTATCAAGCCTCTCTGCATTGACTTCACCATCATACATGGGTAATTCAAATTTCACATCAAGATTAAGTAAAGGCATATCATGTTTATGTTTATGGGAATGTTTTATTGCGGTGGATTTGGAAATTGTACTTGAAGAAGAAGAGTTTGATGGAGAAGAATGAGGTGAAGGAGGAGGTTTAAGAGGATTCTCTCCTTCTTCACTTTTGACCTTTGAAGATTCACCTAGAGTCGGTATCTTCCGATCCAAGTAATCATCATATAAAACCTTCATCATCTTCAACATGGCGAAGAAGGTCTTTTGAAACTCTACCTCATCATGAGAAAGTCCCTCTTCCGATGCCATCTTCTCGCTTTGTGAAGTTATCTTTCTTGATCTAATCTCAGGAATCTCTTCAACAAGATCACCTTCACCATGATTCAAATTTTCCCTGGTAATCATGCAAACTCAAAAACCAATTGTCAACTTGCTCTGATACCACTTGATCCGAAAAGATCTTTTAAAGACTATAATTGAGTTTTAAAACATGAGTTCATTGACCATTTAGAAAATTGATGAAAGAGGAATAATTCATGATGTAACATGGTAGCCATAATAAGATATACAGATCTGGAAATAAGCACAAATAAACAACAAACCATAACAACAAATTTGTTAACGGAGTTCGACAATATCGCCTACGTCTCCGGGCCTTTGTCTCAGTGGGTGAGGCTTTCTTATTTCTCTTCAAAGATTCAAAAGTACATCAGAAAAATGTCAAATGGATTACAAACTAATCTGGTATTGTTTTTCTATATTTCAAGAACCCAACACAACTGATGACACTAAAAACGGATGAACGAAGCTCCCAGAAATGGCCTGCAAAGTTGCTCTCCTCAATGGCTTCCCTGCATAAAAATGGATTTGATTGTCCAATTCCTCAACGTTTCTCTTGTTCTGAACCTCTCTAAGGCTGCCAAGAACTTCTGGTTTATATAGGTTTCAAGTTGGCAACAACCTCCCAACTTCCTCCCAAGATCTGGCCTCAAAAAGGGCTCCAGATCCTACAAAAATGGACTAAATATCCCAAAAACAGCTAAAAATCCACTAAAAAATTACATAATAAGGTAAAAAAACCCAAATTTGGGAATAATACAGGGCTCAACCCCCTATTCTTGGGCTCCTGGTCATATGGTAGCTGCCATGTGGCCAAGCACTATGCGTTGGCCCCTTAACCTCCGGCCCATGGCCATTAGCTTGGCCGTATGGCCTACCCTTAAGCCCCCATCCGCCTTAGTTGGTTACTAGCCCCTGGTCTTCAACCCCTGGCTGGATGGGGCTGGCCCCCGCCGACCGGGGTTTATCCCGAAAACCACGCCATGGTATAGCATCCGAGTCATATGTAACGATTACATGGAAACCGAGGCTTAATTTCGTAAATTATCCATGCGCTAACACATATGGTAAGTTTGCGCCAAAGGTGTGAGTATAGGTCATATGAGTAGTGCTAAATCGAGGGTTGGGGCCTAGCCCCAACCCTTTTACTCCGCCGACGAAACACACCTTTCAATTCAAATATTAAATTTGGACCATATGGAATAAGAAACAAAGTGGGCGGCCTAGTAACCTGGCCCTGCCAAGACTCTTTCCCCACGCCCGGAGGTCGTGGGTTTGACTCTTGTGGATTCCATAAAAAAATTCCACAGCCAACAAACGGAGGGGTGCCATGTGGCACCATAACATTTGGCCACAAATATTCCATGTGTCAAAATATGACTCGTCCACCTGTCAACCATCACTACTTAGTCAGCATGCCAACGCACCTGCCACGTCACTGTATGAACGTACAACCTATACGTTTAGCTGCCACGTCAACACTGTATGGACTGTACAGTCAACAAAATTTTGCCTGTTTGGAAAAACGAACAGAATGCGATATCTTTCTCATACGACGCCCGTTTGAGCCTGTTCAAGTTGCGTTGGGTTCGTAACAACGAGGACTACACACACATATGTTTTGAATCGATTCTGAGAACTTTGATTTTTAGGCCTTCCTGGACCCATTTTGGTTCCTGGATCCATTTTAGATCAACTATCCATCATTGGGCTCTCACACTTGTCTCCTACACCTGTGGATATGCTGCACCTGGTTCCTATTCCAACCTATCTCGACAAGTCACCTATTATTAACGATAGTCAAGACCTACCATCCTCTTCTCATTGTGACATCTCTTTCGACTCTGCTAGGAAGGATTTCTCTTGGTCTCGAGGTTTAGGACTTGAAACCTCACCTATAAAAACTCGTAGTGCTCGGGGAAAAGCCCGTACTTCTGTTACTTTACCGAATGTTACATCCACTGACACTTCTAACCTTGGGGCGCTTAGAGGCATTAAATCCCCAGCTAGGTCCCATCCATGATTCTTCTTTCCCTAAATATTAGAGGGGTTGGATGCGCCCTAAAAAAGGCCTCTCTTCGGAGATTGATTGATAACACCCATCCTAGAATTATTTTTCTTCAAGAAACTTTAGTGGACGAGCAACGTTCTCGGGCCTTCATCAATGGATTAAAGCCACATTGGTTTGTTAATGCAGTTAACTCTGTGGGCAAATCGGGTGGGTTACTCGTGGCTTAGGATCATGTTTTATTTGAACTGGAGCCTTTCTTATGTTGTGGTGGAATTTTGTTGACAAGTACCTGTTGTGATAACAAGCGACAGGTCAGCCTCCTCAATGTATATGGACCTTGTACTGATAGGCTTACCTTCTGGTCTAAAGTTTCAACAACAGGTCTACTAGCTAAACCTAATCTTATTGTGGTGAGGGATTTTAATTTCACTCTATCACCATCTGATATCTGGGGAGACACAACTTTACATGATGCAACGACTATATTACAGTTCAAAGATATCTTCCAACAAAATAACTTGGTGGATTTATTACCGGCTGCGGTGGTTCCCACTTGGAGAAATGGTAGGACTGGTTCAGAGATCATTTTAAAGCAACTGGACCGTTTCTTTTTATCTGATACTCTTCTTCAACATTCAGATAGATATAGAACATGGGTCGCGTACCCTTTCATATCGGATCATGCTCCCATCATACTTCAACTGGATTCTTACTCTCACTGCTCAACATATCCATATAATTTTAATCCGTGCTGGTCGGGGAACCCTGATTTTGAGCACTTGGTCATGGAGGTCTGAACTGATCAATCCTATCATCATGAGATGGATGTTCAGAGACGTCTAGCATGTAAATTAAAAGACTTAAAACATAAAGTTAAAATTTGGGCCCAACTTCAGATTACTAAGACTACACAATGACTCTCACAGCTGGAACTCAACATACAAACATTGATTCGGGATAACTCTATGGGAAGGGGATATGGAACTACAAATTTGGAACAACATATCAAGAATATTGAGACAAAACGGAACAATATTCTACTGATCGAGGAAGCACACTGGCGTTAAAAGAGCAGAGCCATTTGGATCACTTATGGAGATCGAAATACAAAGTATTTTCATCAATTTGCAAGTCACAGGAGGAATCATAAGCACATTTGGGAGCAACAACCGAACAGGACAGATACAATCACTAGACAAGACAAACTCTTAGATGTGACCTTCAATTATTTCAAAAATTCCTATCGAGATCAGGGTCTTACAAATTATATATACCAAGCATCCATTACCGGTCTCTTCCCTAAGATCATCTGCGATCTGGAGGCAGAACAATTGTATGCAGCTTGTACAAAAGAAGAGATTTGGAAGGCTCTCAATACATTGAAAAGGGATAAAAGTCCAAGCCCTGATGGCTGGACAGTCAAATTTACCAGAAAATAAGAAAGAAAGATTTATCTTAAAAAACCAAATTCAATCGTGTTTGCGATGATGTTTTGGAACCTCATTCTTGATATAAATGTGCATACGAGAATAAATTTTAACATGATGAGGGTTTCTAGATTTGCTTTGTATCAAACAACAAAAAATTGACATTGTAAATGTAACTTGTGACTTTGAGGAGCAAATTATCTTTAAAGTGAAAAAATGTAGGTGTTTATGCTCAATGAAGCAATGAGATAGGCAAAGTTATATTGATTTGTCGTAACTTTCAATGAGGATGTTACTATGATCTCAATTTCACTTAAATTATAGTAAATCATGAACTATGTCATGGTCAGTCCAATATGCTTCTAATACATCGACATGGCATTGTTCAATTTGCAAGTTTGTCCAAATATGATCAATAACAGATTTCTCCTTCCATACAAAAATATGTGTTATTTCTTGCATTTCTAGTGATTGCATATATTGTTGCAACAATATGTTTTTTTTTTTTTTTTTTTTTCATTTTTTGCACTAATGTCAATGTTGAAGTCACTAATTACTATAAAGACAAAACCACTTTCTAGCAATTCGGTTTTTGCTACTGAAATTGTATCAACTATTGTTGAAATAGATGCAAAAGGTGCAACATAGATGTTGAATATGCAGTTTGGTTTATGATCATGTATATTTGAGACAATGAGTTCAACTTTATCATTGTAATAGCTATTTGTTCTTTTTATCTCTATAGTTTTATCTATGCAAGTAAGAACTCCATGTATGTTGAAATTGAATTTTCTTAATTCATTAATAGTTGGTGGATAGTGTAAATGAGTTTCTTGGAAGCAAAGAAGCATATCTTGTATCAAATCTTTATCTTGTATTACATCTTCAAGGTGCTTCCATAGGCTACGTGTGTTCAAAGTACAAATTGAAAAGCTTTTTATATACAACTTTGGTCTTTCAATGTCTTCTAGTATCCATGATGCATTTGTTGTTAGACAATTCATTTCATCTAACACTTTGTTTGTCACATGAAAGTTCTTTTGGGACAATGGCTTGAGTAGGTACAATGAATCAATTGTTTTTACTCTTGTCAGTGTTATATAGACAAGTTCGTGTCTTGTGACTCCAGTTGGGTCAAATGCAAGTCTGTTTAGAGTAAGCCCATGAGTTCTATGTATTGTTCTAGCACATGCTAGTTGTATCGGAAATTGTTTTCGAATAGTTATTTGAGATTCGCTTCTAGCAGTTGCAATTGTTTTTGCAATTTGTAGTATTGGTGTCCATGCATGTTCAATGTTTTTTTCATATTATTGATAATGTTTATTTCTTTGTGCTTTTCCAATTGTTGCATCTACAAATTCTATCCAAACAACATCAACATCTTTGTTCTTTTGTATGTATGTTTTGAATATTTCATCAACACCATTAACCAATCCATCCTCTATGTTGTAGTTCCCTGTGTATAGTTCAACTAACATA
>JASDQU010203137.1:14012-27427 GCA_032191745.1 Picea mariana | reverse complement strand
ATATGGGTCATGCAGTGAAATATACTACTACCATCTTTTGCGACAACAGCTCAGCCATCGCTTTGTCCAAGAATCATGTGTTTCACAAGAAAAGTAAGCACATTGACACTCGCTATCACTTCATCCGCGAGCTAGTCAAACAGGGGGAGATCAGCTTATTGTTTTGTGGCTCCAAGGAGCAGTTAGCAGATATGTTTACAAATACATTAGGAAAACTTGCATTTGAGTATCAGAGACAGCACTTAGGCATAGGTAGTGCGGATGATGTAATCTCGTTCGTAATTAAGAGGGAGTGTTAGAAATAGTAATTACTCACTGTAAATGCAGCTTTTCTGCGTTTTCCAAATTAGAGCTTTATTCTATTTTCGTAGTTGAGTCTGCATGCGTTTATGCAGGACTGTAAAACCATTGTAATATATATACATTTCATGAATAGTTAGACGGTAATTATGCCCTTCAATTTCTGCGTGTACATTTGATTCTTCATGCTCTGCACATTTCATCAATAATCAATTTTTATAATTTGTTTTAAAGCGAAGATAGAGAAGCCTCTAGAATGAATATGATAGCCTATTCTATGTGGTTGTGTGAAACCCAATTTTCCCACTTGCTTGGCCTTTCTTTAGAGCTAAAGGATCAACAAGTCCCTGCGAAAAAGGCAGGAAGCTAAGCACGTGTAGGATGTGTATTTTAAAACTTCCATTGATAAGCAGAAAAGGCATAGTGCATCTTCAATGTTTTCTCCAAACCAGTCAAACCCCTACTAATACCATCCAAAGAGGCGTTGAAGAGTTAATGCTAAATATCCATGTCAATACCTGACTAGTTGCACTAGGGTAGCTTAATTAGGGCCAGTTTCATATCCTCGAGGTCGAGCTACAGTTTGACTTATATTAGGGGCCATGCATATAATAGCTAGCTACCACTATTCTAGAGCCTGGCTAACAACATTCTCGGTCCCATGAATAATTAGTATTAGTTGTCTGGTAGCCCAACCCTAACCTCGCAAGTGACATAATGAGAACAAGAAGATAGAATTGGGAAAAACAAGAAAATGAGCAGAGCCCAATAGTATTGATTATTGAGAATAGAGATTCTAGGATTTGTAGAAAAGATAAAAGGTTGAGTTAAATAGGGTCAAGCAAATCGAGAACGATTGTACAGTGTAAAAATCAAAAATGGATTTTCCTAGTGGCTTTGTAAAAATATCTGTGAGTTGATCTCGAGAGCCACAAAATTGAAGTGTTATGTCACCATTATTGACTACCTCGCGTATGAAGTGAAAACAAATGTCAATATGCTTGTTTTCTTATGAAACACATGATTTTTGGATAGAGCAATTGTTGAGATGTTGAAACGGAAGATAGGAGTTAACTCATTTTCTGTGTGTGACATATCATTCAATATTCTTCTTAGCCACACAGCTTGACAGGAAGCTGAGGTAGCAGCGACATACTCTTCCTTTGCAGAAGATATTGATACAATGGGTTGCTTATTTGATGCCCATGAAATCAGGTTCGTGCCTAGGTGAAAAGCATGTCCTGAGGTGATTTTCTTGTCATCTAGGTTTTCTGCAAAATCACTGTCTGTGTAACCACAGAGATGATAATAATCACACTGAGTGTACCATAAACCAAAATTGAGTTGCAACATATCTCAGAATCATTTTCGCCATCTTCCAGTGAGAATCTTTGGGGGATTCCATAAACCTGGAAACAAGGATGGATGCATACATAATATCAGGCCTAATTGTTGTAAGATACAACAAACTGCCAACTAAAATTTTGTACAAGGTAGGGTCCATTGTAGGGCCTTCATCTTTCTTGCTCAATTTTGTGCCTAGGGGTATAGGAGTTTCTGCTGGATTGCAGTCTTCCATGAAAAATCTTTTGATGATGTTTGTTGCATACTTTTGTTGATAGACACAAATGCCTTTGGTTGATTAATCAACCTCAATCCCCAAAAAATATTTCATTATGCCAAGATCTGTTATCTCAAACTCATATTGCATGGCATGTTTAAAATTGGTTAACTTAAAATTTCCAGTATATATCATGTCATCAACATATAAACATACAATCAAAATTTTACCGTGTTGATCTGTTTTGGTGTATAAAGTTGGCTCATTTTAGCTTCTGCTGAAACCACTTTTGATTAGGTAAGTGTCAATCCTGTTGTACCAAGCTCTTGAAGTTTTCTTTAAGCCATACAGGGATTTCTTCAGCGAATATACTTTGGTTGGCTGCTCTTTGAATTCAAATCCAAGTGGCTGATCCACGTAGACCTCTTCTTCTAAGACACCATTTAGGAAAGATGACTTGACATCCATCTGATATACTTTCCATTTGTGTTGAGCTGTTATGGCTAAGAGAGTCCTTATAGTGTCCAATCTTGCTACTGGAGAAAAAGTTTCACCATAATCAGTACCTGGTTGTTGTGAGAATCCTTTGGAAACAAGTCTTGCCTTGTGTTTTTCAATCTGCCCCTTTTCATAGAGTTTAGTTTTGTAAACCCACTTGACACCAATACTTTTCTTATGTTTGGGCAAATCAACAAGATCCCAAGTCTTGTTCTTCTCAATGGAGTCAATCTCTTGGTTCATGGCCTGAACCCAATGTGGCTCCTTAGTTGCCTCTTTAAAAGATGTGGGTTGACATGACATTAATGTAAAAAGATTGTGTTTATCAATGTTATCCAACTGCTGATGGATTTCTCTCAAACTTTGAGCTCTCTGATTTGGAAGTTCAAAAGATGAATTTCTACTAGAAGTAGAGTTATCCTGATAAATTTTAGGTTGTCCTTGTACCTGCAATCTTGGAAGAGCAGGCTGATGTGTTTGTTGTCCTGAATTCTCTTTGTCTTCACGATGTGGCATCAATGGATATTGACTGTCCATTGGCTGATTTTGAGACTCGTTCCAGAATTGATTTTCTAGAAATTTTACATCTCTGCTAAGAATCAATTTATTTGATATTGGATTGTAGAGCCTATAGGATTTTCACGTTTCGTTGTAGCCAGTAAAGATACATTTCTCACTTATATCATCCAGTTTCTTCCTTAATTCGGAAGGGATGTGAGTGTATGCTATGCATCCAAATGTCCCAAGATGTGCAACATTTAGCTTTCTCCCACTCCATGCTTCTTGAGGGACCTTCATATTTAGACTGGTGGTTGGAGATCTATTCAAAAGATAAACTGAGCATGCCACTACTTCAGCCCAAAATGTATTTGACAGACATTTCTCTTTGAGTAGGCTTCTTGCCATGTTCATTATTGTCTGATTCTTCCTTTCAGCCACTCCATTATGTTGGGGAGTATACCTGGTTGTAGTTTGCATGATTATGCCTTGTGATTTGCAGAAATTTGCAAATTATTTGGAGTTGTATTCTCCTCCTCCATCTAACCTGAGAGATTTTATATATTTTCCACTCTATTTTTTAGCTTCTGCTTTGGATTCTTTAAATTTTGCAAAAGTTTCAGACTTGTGTCTGAGAAAATAGATCCATATTTTCCTGCTAAAGTCATCAATAAAAGTTAGAAAATAAAAGCTACCACCTATTGACTCTATTTGCATTGGTCCACATAGGTCAGTGTGAACCAGTTCTAGTTGTTGTTTGGATTGAATGGAGGACTGTAGAAAACTAGTTCTCTTATGTTTTCCAAGTATGCAAGACTCACATGGGGGATTTTTCTCTTTGAAGAAAGGTAGACCTTTGACCACGGAGTGCTTTTGTAGAAAAATTAGACTGTGAAAGGGTAGGTGTCCAAATATTATATGCCAAACCATAATTTTATTGGGGGTGGATGCACTTTGTGCATATGATTGGATCAGATTTTCAGTTCTAAGGGTCAAGGGAAACATTTTATTCCTGGTCATGTGGATTTCAGAAATCAATTTTCTATTGGGGGTTTTATCATATATCCTATAGGATGCTCCTTCAAAAAGTTCCTTATAGCTATGTTAAATTAGTTATCCTACACTTAGTAGATTATGTGTCAGATATGGAACATGATAGACATTGTGTATGTCTTTCTTTACATTTTGTTTAGTAAGAATAGGAACAACTCCTTTTCCTTGAATTTTAACTAAAGAATCATTTCCAAGTGTAATATTAGATGAAATTGAAGAATCAATGCATGAGAGTAAATCTTTATTACCTGTCATGTGGTTGTTGCAACCATTGTCCAGCAACCAGAGATCTTTATGTTGTTCTTCATTCTTGTGACATGAGAGAAACATACCATCTGAGGTTTCTCCTTCATGATTTGAGACATGTGCTCTGCATGAGAGTTGATCTTCTTGCTTCTTCCAGCATTCAGATTCATAGTACCAAATTTTTTTGTAGTAATAGCATTGGATGCTTGATTTTTCATTTTATCTTCTTCCTCTGCCTCTTTGAGGCTATAAATTTTGATTCTAGTTCTGTTGTCTAGAACCTTAGAAATTATGATTCTGGTTATGTTGTCTATGACCTTCATTAGAGTGATGGTTACTTGGAATTCTCCCTCTTCCTTGATGGCCTCATCCTCTGCCTCTGCCTCTCCCTCTACTGAAGGAGAATTGAGTCTTGAAGGCATTCTCTATTGACTCATTTTCAAGATGTAGTCTGGTCTCATGTGTGAACAAGGAACCCATTAATTCATCTATTGAAAAATTTGATAGATCCTTGGATTCAAGGATGGCTGTAACAACCATTTCTAATTTCTTTGGTAGACTTCTCAGAACTTTCTCAATAGTTCGTTGATCAGGGATGGCTTCACCAATCAATCAAATCTGGTTTACAATTCCCATGACTCTAGTCATAATATGATCAATGTTTTCAAACTCTGTCATTTTTAAAGTCTCTAAATGTGTCCTCAAGGTCAGCAATTTGACTRTTTTGACTCTATCATTGCCTTGGTAAGTTGATTTAAGGATGTCCCAGGCCTGTTTTGAAGTAACAGTGCCTGCGATTTTTGAGAAAATCGAGCCATCCASGGAATTTTGAATCCAGAATTTGTCTTTATTCTCTTTGTTACTTTGTGTTTCCTGAGCAGTTCYTTGTTGGTTGGTCATGGTAGTACTGGATCTCATCACTCTTGTGCTTTCAACTTGAAGGATCTCATTCTAAGAGACCAAAACTCATAATTCTTTCWAAGAATAATCGATCCTTGAGTTGGTCCTAAATTGCTCTAGGTGGCTATCTTTGAAGAGAAAAAAAATAGATTACAAAGAATTGTTTAAGGATTTCTGTGCTTACTTGTTTCCTGCAAGGAAAACTAGGTCTGTGAAGTTCTCTCGGTCACTTCGAACCAAAATTTGTGGGGTAGACTACTTCTTTAGCTTCGATCTGGCTGGATTTGACTATCCGAGCATGAGATCTATAGATTCAGAGCTCTGAGCTTTGTTATTTAGCAACAGTAGCAACTGTATCTTGCACGACTAAGAACCAAGTCCGAGCCTCACCTCCACGAGACCATAGGTTGTGACCGCACACCTATGAAAAAGGTGTGTCACGATTTCGCACATCGAGACTTTGCGAGTGAGCCAACCCTGACTCCCCAACTCCCGAAATGCTGAAATTTCGGAGCTCCCAATCTGATGGTCTCGATTCTTCCACGATCTGACGACTCAGATCACGTTGGGGTTTCGTGTATCAAGATTTCACGTATCACGAGGTTGAAAGACTTTCCACCTCTGTTCTCTCGATCCCTGAAATGTCAATAGTCTTCCTGGGCAATCAATGGTCTAGATCTCTCCTTGATCAATGATTATGATCTAATCGTGGAATCGCGTCTCGCGAATTCTCACGATTTCCCCCTTCGACTTTTCCCTCCAACGAGTCAGCAAAATGTTGATCTCTCGCCACGAGTCCCTTCCAATGGACAGTTCAGATGATTTCAAGATTTCGCGACTTGCGACCTCCAAGTCACAACCTCCTTCACAGTCTTGACTCCCTAAATGTCGATATTTCGGAGTGCACCAAATCCGACGGTTCACGCTTCTCTGGATCTAACAACTCAGATCAAATCGTGATTTCGCATTTCATGAGTTCTCACGACATCATCCTTAGACTCCTTCAAGTCACGAGTTAGTGAAACGTTGATCTGTTCCCACCCATCCTTTGATGATGGACAGTTCCAATGATTTCAGAATGATCGACGACTGTGATCCTTTCGTGTGTTTTCACAACTCTTACCTCAAGCTTTTCCTATTTGCAAATCAGTGAAGTGTTGTTGCAACGTTGTATCCAACGGTTCTCAATGATCCACAACCGAAAGCTGAGATCTGCTTTGGAATTTCGACGTTTGGGAGTTTCGGCAACACTGAACCATGTTCTCTCTGAGCCGTGAACTAGCGAAGTACTGATCGTCTGACACGTGTCTCCTTCTTAGATTGACGATCAGGATTTCTTTCAGACTTTGGAACTTTGGAAGTCTTGTCTCCTTTGCAACCTTTGCACGAAATCACCGAATTTGCGAAGTTTCAAAAAAACTTTGGCAGTTTAAAGCCTGTGCACCTTTTCTTTATCTGATGACTATTGTTGCTCTCGCCTTGATCTGATAGTTGAAACACATTCTCCTTTTCTGCATGCTCCTCTTCCTTTCTGAGCTTGATTAATGCCTCAGATCTTTTCGCAGGGCCGATTTTACGATTGTTGAGCTTCTGTGTTGTCGTATCTGCATAGACTTTCTTCTTAAGAAGGAATTTTGTGATTCTTTCACGAATTCTTTAAAAGCTCACAGATCTTTAATAAATAAATAAATTGATTCTCCTTCCACTGGTCTGCTTCCATGCATTGTGATGTTTTCAACGATCTTTTGAGTGGACTTTTGTCCCCATGCTCCTTTAGTGGACTGCGGAGTGTTCTCCAAGATTCTTTAAATGCTCCTTCTACAGCTACTCTACTTATTTTCACTTGTTGTCTGCAATGATCTTTTGAGTGATATTTGGATTGCGAACTTTTCTCCAAGCTTTGTGAAGAATATTGCGTCTGTGTGCTCTCATAGACAGTGTAATTTCTACACTTCTTAGGATCAGGCTGCTCTCCAGACTATGTGAAGAGGCTTATGTATGAAGTTCTGATACCATGAAAAAATGAGAACAAGAAGATAGAATTGGGATAAACAAGAAAATGAGTAGAGCGGAATAGTATTGAAATCTAGGATTTGTAGAAAAGACAAAAGGCTGAGCTAAATAGGCTCAAGCAAATCGAGAACGATTGTACACCTATACAGTGAGACTGTTGAGATTACATATATATTTAACAGCAAGCTGGCCCATTAATGTAAGTTGAGTGCCCTAACCTTGCAAGCTCACCCATTAATGTAAGGTGAGTGTTGTATAAATCAAGAATGGTATTTTGACTAGATTTTGTATACTGGTGGAAATGAAAAAAACAAGAAATGCAATATGGTGAGTTGGTTGTTGTTTTAAATGACCAGATTTGTTATAAGCTAGCGACTAACAACAAATGAAAAAAACAAGAAATGCAATATGGTGAGTTGGTTGTTGTTTTAAATGACCAGATTTGTTATAAGCTAGCGACTAACAACAAATGGCAGTTATATTGACAGGTTGCATTCATTGTTTACTGACCAAGTTATATTAAGGGGTTGCATTCATTGTTTTTGTTTACTTTACTTTGAAATTTAATATGAATTTATATTAAATAACATATAATCAATAGTTTCAAATGTGAAAAGGTTTTTTGTTTAACCCTATTCAAATATGTTTCGGTTGGTGTAACCTCCTCTTGGTTAGGATAGGATTCTCATAGCAAGACAAACTCAACACCTGGTAAGACTTAGACAATTTCTTTTTTTGGTTGGTTTAGATAGGTGGGTTTTCATTATTGGCGGGTGCTGTTAATTTTTGCAGTTGCAAATTTGCCATTATTGCAGATATGTTGTACAGACTACATCATATAGTGAATGGCTTACAAATCGATAGTAGTGTAGAGAAGGAGCCATCGTACAAAAATTAATCCACCATCCGTCGTATGAAGGAACAAATGCCTCAAATGAAAATTGAGTTACCTCGTGCTAAAATATGAAATTATGACTTGATCCTTGGGACTTGGGAGTGAGTTGTTTCTCATAAGAAAAATAGTCGTGAAATTTGTAAGAACTCATTTTCAGGAAGAAATCTGCAGAGAGCCATCCCAGTTTTTTACATTATATACGAGTTAGCGTGTATATGACACTACACAAGACTATAAAAATCTCCATGGCTACCTTGTAAATCGTTATTTGCCCGTACTGGGAGGAAAACAAATAATTTGAGATAAATCCCACAGCTGGAGACCACGCCGCACTGCCCTAACAGAAGTGAAACCTCGTTTTTCTAAGTAATCGTTCTATTGGAGAAACCTCACAATGTTGGAGAAAACCTTTTGCGCTTCCTGAGATGTCAAATCCTTTTTCTTGCCAGAGCTTCTTTCCTCCATGGCCACTTCACGCTACTGGAAACCCTCTTGTTCTTTTTTCATAATACCTATTGCTGCAACCAAAATGATAGCTTGCAAAGCCCTTTTCAAGTAAACTCTTCCCCTGCAAACAATATAACAACAACATCAAGAAAACACGGTACAGGATGGAAATTGAAAACGAAGAAGATCGGAATTTATCAGTGTCACTACTGCCGGTCATCGCACCTTGCTGCGAACAATGCTTCACGCTTCTACCCACTATTACCTCCATGTTGAATTTTAAACCCTTGGGACTAGCCTCATACGCCCTTCAAACCACATACGCCCTCTTTGCCGGTGTTCCTTCATATAATTATGTCGGCCGTAGGCTTTGCTACTACTCAAGGTTGTTGTTGTTTTTCGTAGAGGACTGTTAAAAAAAAAACCTAAAAACAAGTGCTGGCAACGGTAGATTGAACGTCGCAGCCTAATCCTAACCCTAGATTGAAGAGTTACTGTAAACTTATACTATTGTAGAAAATAATGAGACTTTAATCTATTAAAAGGGGAAATTTTCATATAACAATGCTATTTTTTCAAATTTCCATATATATCTAAGAATGCCGGGTTTAAATATCTTAGTTTGTTTTTTTAATCCACAATCCAAAATTTATAATTACACAATTTCTTAATAAGATAAAACTTATAAAAAAATTACCCAGCAAAACTAAAAAATTACTTCAACACAACATTGGAAATTGTTGTCGGATCCATCAGGAAACAAAGAAAAAATTGAACCATACACAGAGACGTCGGTCCCTTTCACCTTGATGTTCATACAAGTGGGAGTAGAAACAGATAATACTTGTATTCCTACAAAGGATCACCACGACCAAATATAAGTTGGATAATCTCAGCGATAAGTTCTATTGGGGACCGGATTAAATTCCTAATTGAACTGAATACATCGATTGTCAAACGGCCGTAACAATATTTAACTGTCTTCTTAATTTAAATTCAGAGAACATCATAGTTTTATATGCTTAAATTGACAGCATATGGTTCCTAATGATGATAATCCTTGCTGTAGTTGACACATGAAACTCTGCACACCAAAAACTGCATGTAGAAATCAGATCCCTTCTTTTGAAAAACTGTCAATACAATGTGTTATCACTGAGAGTCACCCTCATATTGCAAGAGGATAAGCCCAGTACCCATAGAATTTTTGGTGGATGTTGGTTTTATGAGTGGAAGTCAAATGGACAAACTCAGTACAAGAATGATTTTAATACAGAAACTGGACAAGCAATGCACAGGGAAGTGAGGTTCTCATTAACTTTAGTCACTGATTTGAGTTTAAGTGTGAGTAGAAGGAAGACTTAGTGAGAGAGGTGAACAAGACTGCTATGAGCATCCATCCTTCAAGCATCTTGGTGAAGAAAAAATTAGGCTCAAGAGCCCTCTTGAACTCAAGTTTCAGACACTGAAATATGTCACAGCAGCATAATAATCAAACCTACATCACCATGCAACTACAACAACTTAATTGGATCCTCCATGCTCGAGTCTTTCAGCGTAAGGGGAGATAAGATAACAAATAAGCTGACTAAAACTGCTCATACCAATACTATAATCAAACCTACATTACAATAAAACCACAACCCTTGAGTGGATCCTCCATGCCCGAGTGTTTCACAACAGTTTAAACAAAGAGATGAAAGAAGTTGACTTCTATTAATGAGAAAGTATCAAATTTGATACATAACCAAAGAACAGTTCTGACATCAAAATTACACAGTAGGAGCTCGACTCAAACAGTTGACGACCTTAACAAAAACTTGAACTAATTTATTTATACTCAGATCATTCCACAACTACCCGGAGTGTGATATGGCCATTCCATTCAAAGTCTTTCGTCTTCTCCTTGTTTTGTCAGACTGTGCGTGTATCCTCCTAACAGACGCAAATTCAACTCAGCATGGGCATATAGGAAAACTCGTCCACCATGGTACCTTGAGTTGACAGCTCTGTCTCCACAGCCAACCCTCCACGCCTTCTATTTATGGAGTGAGTTGAGGTTTCAACCACCACTCATTTTTCATTAACTGAACCTTCATCGGGATCGGGATGAGGCTTAATGACTAGGGGGTTGTCACGTGCTGCTCTCGAATTTGATGCTATATGAGCACGTGATTACAGGGCCATCAAAGGCAGTTTGGATTCACATTGTTTTTGAGCCCACAATCCACCACCTTCCACCACGTAGCTCTTTTACTATACCATGGTTTCAATTGCGGGACTGCACAAGAATTTTATTGTTCGAGCATGTTGCGTCCCTGCAATGAAAGGTGGTCATTGATCTGTCCGCACCTGCCAAATCTAGCGCCACCACTAAAGCTTATCCACCCACCAAATTTAGGATCTGTTAAAATCATGCTTTAGGGAGGGTGCTACCTTTGGCGTTTGATCAAGAACACCACCCAGAGGATGAATTCTCGTAGCTGATGGGGTGACCTGACGTCACTATGCTGATATGTCACGAATGGAGGGGTGACATGGTGGCCTGAAATGAATGTTGAATCTTGGAAACAAACCGTGACCGTTGATCTGAGGGGGACATGTGACATAGATCTATGGACTTCGAGAGAAATTACTTAGGAGGAAAATGGGAATGGGGAAGCCGAAACTCCTGAAGGAAAAACTCCCAAAGTCCTGAAGTAAATCATGATTGTTCAATGGAGAAGGATGCGTGGCACTTAATATGCAACTCTAGGGATTCTTCCTGCCCACAAATCCTTGTGCAATTTTGACATTTCGAATACACATGAGTCGTTGATTTGATCGCGATATATGATCTGGGAAAGCCCCACTTTTTTTGCCATGCATCGCTCTTGGATGGACCCTGCTTCCTGCTGCAAAGATCAATGGCTCACAATTACTTTGGGAGTTGGGGCTTTAGGCCTTTTTAGTACATAGCTCTTACAATCCTCTGAAGTACCAAATTTTCGAAGTGTGAGATCTCGCGACGCGTGTCCTCTTGATTTGGATGGACTAGATTTATTTTGGGAGTTCGGGTTTCAACTCTTGGGGCTTTTCAATGCATAGCTCTTACAATCCTCCAAAGTAAATCTTCTAAAATGAGGTATCTACCTCCACGTGTCCTTTAGATATGGACAGTCGAGATTACTTCAGGAGTTCGGGCTTCGACAGTTTTCTTCTACTTGCTTGCACAATCCTCCGAAGTAAATCTTTCGAAGTGAAGGATCTGCCTCCACATGTCCTCAGCCTTCAATGGCTCAAATTTACTTCGGGACTTCGGCTCCTCTGTCTAGTCATTAATCCTTACGCTATTTTGAAATCTCGATCACCCGAGAGCCGTTGATCTGAACTATTCATGGATCTTTGTCGTTGAAAATCGAGCCTATATGCTTGCTTGCTTCGAGCCCACAATAAATAGCTTTGAGTGTTGTGCCTTGTGCCCATGGTTTCTTCCTATGTAAATAAGGACTTGGATGACTTGAAGTGGTCTCAGGCAACAAAATGAATAGTAATTCAAGACAAAATGATGATGAGTGTTCATGAAAAGAATTACAAAATAAGAAATTGTCAGGTCGGCCCTAATTTTAAAAGGAAGTGACGTAAATGATATAAATAAATATCAATATACATTCATTTGATACACAAGTCGAATTTCAGAGGAAATCAGAAGTAAAGAAGCCCAGATTTCAAGGGAGGATGAAGTCTTTTGGTGATGTGTTCTAAGGTGTTCCAGGTAAAATAGTCATAACTTCTTCATCGAGAATCAAATGACGTGGGACAAATTTCATTGGAAAGAGTATGGACAATAGTTTCTTTTGTGTGAGTTTCAGAATCGGATGTTAAATATTGAGCATGGGGAATTCTAGGAAAGTTCACTCTCCTGAATAGACCAGAATTGAATAAAGTCTACCATTCTTTCTATAACTTCTTTTTGAGGAGGATTCAAGGAGTGAAAATTGGAGGAGTTTTAGAGAATACATTGAGTAATGTTATCTAAAGGATCAGAGTACTCCAAGAATTGAAGAATTGCAGAAATTGAAGAAGTCTCAGGAAGCATTATGAAGTTCTATGTGATGATTGGTTGATGGTGACGATTTAATGTAAAGTTTTATTATCTCTCATATATTCTTGGGCAGAAGGAAGGGGCAAGGATGGAGAGTTCAACTCTCTCTTGATATTTGAGGATTGTATCTTCCTCTTGGAGGTTTATCCCTCCCTTTACATTTGGAAGTTGTATATACCTTTGGAATTCATTATTTCCCTTGAACAATAACTATTGATTTTTTCTCATATATTGTGCATGGTGTATTGTGGTGTATTGGTGTAACTCTTATACTATTGTTCATTGCTCATTGGATATAATTGAATGGTTTAAGTATAAGTTGAAAAAAGTTTTAAATTGTACTTGATACTGATTCACCCCCCTCTCAGTATCAACAATTGGTATCAGAGCGGGTTACCTTCAGTACAGTTTAACCACTGGAAGGAAGATCCTATGCAGAAATGGAAGGCAACATTCCAAATGGGATTCCACCATTTAATGGAATCAATTTTGAATATTGGAAAAACAGAATGGAAACTTACTTGAAATCTCTTCGGGCAGACGTTTGGTTCTCAGTTGCTTCAGGATACAATGCTTTGAAGAAACCAAATACTGCAGCTCAGAAGAAAGAAAAAAGGAAAAACAAACTAGAAATAGATACCATTCTAGATGGATTGATAGATTTAGTGAAATCCAAGGTGGGATCATGTGCATCAGCAAAAGAGCTTTGGGACAAGCTACAAAAACTTTATGTAAGGGAAGAAGCAAAAAAAGAAGAAGAAATTGAAGAAGATTACAACATCTCATATTTCAAAGAAGAAAATAGAGGTCAATTATTTTTCTTTAATTGTGGAGTGGGACATGTTGAATTTGAATGTCCCCATCCAAGGATTGAAAGAGATGACAATGAAGAAGAAGAAAATCATGAAGTAGAAATGATT
>JASDQU010203136.1:7754-18955 GCA_032191745.1 Picea mariana | reverse complement strand
CTGCGAGGGTATACTACGGTACCTAGGATAGACATCGGGCCACTCTTTACAGAGTATACCCAAAGGATGATTCTGTTTTCGAGTTGCACTTGCACCGGTAAGTTGCTCTAGTGTTGGTTGTTGTAACTGTTCTTCCAATTAATTTAGTGTTTGCCTGTCTTATCTTATAGGGACTTTTTTAGTGTGTGTTGTTTTTGAATGGTTATACTACCCTAGTGTGTCTTTGATCTTCTCACACAGTGGAGGATCACGAGCTCCTCCGGTCACGAAGGCTTCTTAGCCTGCCATCGGTTACACTAGAGCCACCCCTGCCACCACTAAGGCGAAAGCTAGACCAACAAGGGTCTTTTGAAGCGACCGGGTCACAAGAAATTGTGCCTGACCAACATCTAGAGGAATCGACCATTTTAGACCCTTGAGTGCAAGATTTTGGTCTGGTTGAAACCTCCACCATTGATCTTTCGGCACCCACCATCGTACCAATTCATCCTTACGAGTGCCAGACAGTGTCTCATGCAGCAATGCAAACAAATGTTGTTACTCCTTCGAGGAATTCTTCAATTCCCACTACGGTTGTCACCACATGAGAGTTTCCACCTCCTAACCCACCATCACCAGTTGGTCTCGACCGCCTCTACATTGTATAGTGGTCTGATCCCATCTCTGGTGGCGGCCACAACCCCTTTCACACCAAGTGCGACAGGCCCTCCGTTCTCATACGGGATGCCTAGTTCAGGGACAAGTCTTGTACTTTCCTACTCCACTTCACAAACTTCAGGTCTGGGGACAGGGAACTCTAACGCTCCTCTACAAGGACACATGGGGGGGGCACTCCTGCTCCTTTTAATGCTTTCCCTTACGGGAGAGTTCATATACCTCCTTTGTCCCCTTCACTCGGTGGCACGCATCAGCAATCTGTCGGGCCACCTGTACACCATAGTTTATTTGGAGCGGGGAGTCAAGGACCACCTTTGCATAATATGTTGGTAGGTTAGACACCATTTTCTTTTTTCTGTGTGTTTGGTAACAACACCTTCTCGTCAGCTAATTTCCCAACTAGGGGTAACCCCAGTTTTAGACAACCTATTCCTATGCAGGGTATTATTCCTGCATAGGGGGCACACCTAGAAACTTCTTCCGCATCAAGGCCTTGGAATTCTTGGCAAGGATCCGTTCCCTCGTCAAGAATGTCGATCTGGGGTAATTCTTTTCACAATCAATGAAACTCCCGACAAAGTACCATGCCTATCCCCATGGGACCGACATGGGGCAACCCTTCCCAAAGTCCTTCGAATGTAATGCATGCCCAACCATCTATGTCCTATTTTGGAAATTAGCTGATGATGTCTCCTCACATGCAAAATCCATACACTAGCCATGGCCATGGTTTTTACCAGAACCTAGGCTAGCAGCCGAAATTTTCCTAGCAACTTGGTGCCAGTCAAACTCCAGGCCCCTTTTTCTCAAGTTATCACCAACAACCCAAACTACCCTTCCTAGAAACCTTGCATTTGCCAGACTTGACAAGGCTATTGAATGACCATATCTGTCATGATCCGCGTTGGCCTTCTATGCCAACGAATTTTCCTTCGTACATCCCAAAGTTCGAAGCCAAGCCTAATGAAGATCTAGGAGATCATGTGACTACCTTCCATCTTTGGTGCTCATCTAACTCATTGAAAGATGACTCCATACAGTTGTGCTTGTTTCAATGTACTCTCATTGGGAGTGCCATGAAATGGTACATTGAGCTCAATCACTCAAGATACTCCTCCTTCGGTGAACTGGTGATGGCTTTCCTAAACCATTTCTAGTTACCTGTGAGATACAACGTTGGGACCGAATTACTAGCCAATTTCTCACAAACAAAAGTGAACCATATCTCAGATCACATCCAAAAATGGAGACGTCGAAAGAGTTTAATTAAGGTACCAGTCCCACCAACATTCTTGCTCGAGTGGTTCCTTAAGTATTTGGTCCCATAGTTGTCCAAAGACATCGCGACGTCGGGAGTATTTTCTGAAGAAGATGCCATCATGAGAGCTCAACAACTTGACCTAATATATTCTTAGTCCAGTTTATTATACGAGATCTTGCCAGATGTGCCACACTCAATAGTTGATAACACCAGACAGAGAGTTGGACCACATGCCGATGGTATTGTCGGTTCAGCACAAACAAAACCTGCAAAGCAATTGATGAAGTAGTTGTAGTAGTTGTCTATACAGCACACAGAGGCCAGCCAAACTACTACTTTGGTTGCTCCCCCTACCAAAATGTTGGATGTACACATAGTGAAATCGACTAATCCAAAGGCCACCCAGTAGCCTAAAGAAAAGAGAAAACAATGAAAGAAGGGTAAGGGGGATAAAAAAACCTACCGATAATGCTGGCAGGGACAACACTGAGAAATGGAAGGCCAGGTATCCATGCAACTTATGCACGGAAGACCACCCAACCCATCTATGTCCTCGGCTTGCACAAGCCCAAAAGTTTGTGACGCAGCAACAACCTGCTCCGTTAACCAATCCATTTCAACATGGGAAAAATCTAACACAAGCCTTTGCAAGCACGGAAGGGGGCAGCCAAGGACCCTCTCCGTCTTTGAACAACCCCACATCTGCGAATGTAAATATGGTGAAGGGTGATGCTTTTATATCGACTAGAGTGCATGACTATAGTACACCAAGCACTTCTGAGAAGGGAAAATAAGCTTTACTCCCATCTCTGCCTCTAAAGATTGAGAAGATGTTGGGTGAAACAATGACATGCATTCCCAAAGGTGCATTCAAAAAAGATTCTCACAACCTAAACACAAGAGCCACCCAGAACCATTCTGTGGTGGAATATTTATCACAAACCAAAGTTTCCCTTCTCAGAGGAAAGCCTTGTTAACTGCTTTAGGATCTATTGAGACTTGTAATCTGGGTACAATCATGTTGGATACAACCAACCTAAAACCTCGTTTGCCTTACCATGTAGCATTTCAGATAGTAGTGGCATATCCCATGAAAACTTTTACTTAGAATATCTTCTGCACAGTGGTCGATGAGGGAGCCTCGACATGCGTTATGTTTTTGGCATGTTGGAAGGCCATTGGCCAACCCTTTTTGTCTCCGTCACCTACTCTCCTCACTGCTTTCGACGGTCGTTCATTCTGACCACATGGTATCATTCCCTCTTTCCCCATGCAGTTAGGAGGGAAGAACATGTGTGTCGAGGTAGAGTTAGTCGATGCACCCCTCCACTATAACCTCTTGTTAGGAAGGAGTTGGACTTATTCCATGCAAGTTGTGGTTGCTACATTTTTTTGGGTCTTGTTGTTCCCACACGAGGGCCGAATAGTGACCATCAATCAATTGTCTTTCTCCAGACCTAACCCTTCATTAGGGGCATCCACGGTTCCGATGATTGATAATCCTTAGCCAGGTGTAGTCAACGTAGGGGTTGGTTTGTGCCCATCTTTGATGGGTACCTTCAATTACCCACCCCCTCAAGGCGATATCAAGTTTATATCCAATCACCATAAGGTTGAGATTTTTCAATTTTCTTCATTCCGCATGACTTACTTCGATAATCCGTGGATACTTCCTTCCCCATCGGCCACGATGGAAGGGACAGGGCACCTGGGTATGTCCATGCCCTTGTCTGTAGCTAAAGTATTGTACTATTTAGTCCAACAAACTTCATCCAACCCAGATCCAACTCCTGTACAAGATTTAGATCCGCTTCTAGAGCCTATTTGGGCTCAGGGTTCTCTTGCTGACACCAATTCATTAGACCTAGTATTGCCTTCTAACTAAGCAGTAATTGAGGCAATGACTAGTCCGGAAAAAGCCTGGGATGATCTTCATCACAGATCATACTTCTTCCCAGAGTTAAGCAGAATCAAGGCTGGATAATTCACCTTGACTATGATTGAAGATAGGTCTTGTCCTATTAATCCCTTAGCTACACACGAGATCTATGCTGAGGGTAATATGGCAACCATTACTGAAATGATACCTATCTCCAGAACCCCTGGTGTCATAGACAATGTTTTCTTCGGAGAATACTGCTCCCCAGAGGAGATGCCAGGCATCGACCCACAAAGAGTCGATCATGAGCTAACTTTATTGTTTTTCAATCTCACTTTGAGATCCAAAAGCAACATCCGACAAGATTGCATTTATAAATTTTTATCTCATCCAGATTAAATAAGAAAAGTAACCTCTATGGGTCGGGTCTTCTTTTAAGCCCTTTTTAGACCCTTTAAACATGAAAATATTGACGAGGGATCTTGTGGCCTTTCACGCTCGTTAAACTGAAATTTGAAGTCACGCCTGTTTGGTTGTAGTTTACCCCTTTTTCGGTCTAGACAGTCAATTGTACAAACAAAGGTATACTCTATGGAACTTCATTTCTTTATAAGAGTACTCTCAGGTATAATTTTACCCCCTTTTCGGGCCCGAGGGACTAAACATACGAAAAGGAACCCCTACAGAGTCCATAGTTAAGCTCTTTTTAGACTCCCTAAAATTGAAAAGATCGTCGAGTGACCTTATTCTTTCACACTCTTTAAACTGCTCCAGAAGAACATTCCTGACGGAGTCCATAGTTAATATTTTTTCAGACTCCTTAAAAATGAAAAAATGGCCAAGTGATATTTTCCTTATCACACTCGTTAAAATGGTTTTGAATAGATGTCTTGTTGATGCTAGTTTACCCCTTTTTCAAACCGACTAGACTATCTTCGAAAAAGGTACCCCAATGGAGTCTCCTTTTATGTTTTTTCAGACTCTCTAAATATGAAAAACCATCGAGCTTACCTTCTCTGGGCTCGTTAAACTTACATCGAAGGATGCTACCATTGTGTGTTTTGTTAACCATGTTTGCATACCTTATATGCCAGCCTTGTAGCACTTTTCTTTTGCGTCTTAACACCCTTGGCCCCCAGAGGATTTTTCCCGAGTATCAATATTTTGAACATCATTCTTTTCCTTACACCTTGAACTTGTATGTTTGTAACACTCGTTCCTCCATTGTAACATAACATTCCTTTATTATTTTTTCCAAAATCATTGAAAAAGACAAAAAAAATCAAATATACCCCAAAAAGAGGAAGGGAAAAGTATTTTCTTTATTGGTAGCATAATGAGTCACCCTTAGATAAAGCATATTTGTTTGTTTGTTCATCAAACTATGGGATGTAATATGACCTTAGGAAGTTGTTCTCACTACGTAGAGTTGTGTCCTCCTCCATTTGGTTATTCTTCCAAACATATGGAGAGTTTGCATTGCCTCCTGCTTTGTAAACTTATGATTAATGCCATGTTGCCTAAGTCTCATCATTTGTTGTGCTATTTTCCAAGGGAATTTTCTACCAAGCCTGAGTTGGCCCCTCTGCAATTTGTCTCTTTCCCTCATACCTGACCATCCTGAACGTCCAATCAAGTCTTTGTTCGAAATCAATGAAGCCTTCAGTCTGATCATCAAGATTCTCTAGTCCATGACCAACAAGCTGTCGAAGACCTCTGGGTAGTGAATTCATACACTCATATTACACTCCTACCTTTAGTTTTGAATATTTTGAAGTTGTTGCTCGAACTCTGAAACCCTCATCTCCAGCCATAAGGCCTTATCAGCTTCTACGAAGATGGATACTCTACATGTATATCTTTTTGATTTCGAGATGTAGCTCTACTGTGTACTATTCATGGCTACACTTTATATAGTTATATGACATGGATCTACAATTCATTTGATTGGTAGCCATGCATTTATTCTATCCCAAGCATGGGTATGCCCGCCTCAGTGAGACATTTGTTATTTTGTAGATGGTGCCTCCCGATTCCTGGTTCCTAGGCTCACTTGTTTGGCACATCAGTAAAGATTGGTATTGTATTTCATCCATAAGATGCTCTTCTGACCTCACACATTAGGAGGAATCTTTTATAACCCTAATTTGCACCATACATGCTTACCTGGCATCAGGCCATCTCAAATTTCTTCTTTGCCAAAACACCACTAAACAACTCTTCTAAAAACTCCATTTTTAAAAGTCCACACTAGCTAACCCACTACAAACTGCGTGGATCTACATTGTCCATGCTAGTTGTCCCACTACAGCCCATGTGGACCTTAAGAAGCATGAAAAAAGGAAAGTTGTCTATGGAACACACAACTTTGGGTGAGTTAATTGAATCTTTCAGCCATGCATGGATGAGGGTTCGCCCAAATACCTAGCTTCTTCTAGCCTATAAAAGAAGGGTTAAGGGTCTTGTTTGGAGGAGGAGAATAATAGTAAAGAAACTCTACCCAATTGCACATTCCCATTGTCACAACCCTTTAGCCATCCTTGTGCAAAGAGAGATTCAAAGCAAAGAAGTTGGAGGACATTTGAAGAGGAGCCCAACATCAGGATTCGCGGATCAGTGGCTAGTCTCAACATTGTAAGTCGATTCATTAAAGTTAATAATAAAGAAATGCTTTTCCCATCCCACTATATGAGTTCTTCATAGTTTAGTGAATATATGTTTGAATCTCTAACCCATTAATCTGTAGAAAAAATGCATGTAGAGTTTGTTGCTTGTTTTGTACACAGGTTAGCCTTGGGAGGATAACTGCTAACAAGCGATCAAGAGTGAAGAAGGATCGACATCGAATGTTTGGAACAAGGTAAGTTTGTTTAACCATGTGTTTTCTTGAAAGAAATGGGGATTAGGTATAGGAAGAAGGTAGAAAGTAGGATTCTTTCGGTCTTATCTGCATGCATAATATAACCCTAATTGCTAGTCCGTAGGGGGATTTCCCACCACAACATGGAGTGAGCATGGTCTACATCTTAGTTATGGGTGATTTTGATTTCTTCCAGGAGTAAGGTTCCGGAGGTGAACCCTTCCTCTTCTTTATGATTTCTACTTCATCTTCTGGTCTTTTTTCAACTTCTTCTAAGTCTTCGCCATCACCTCCTTGATCTGGTGTAATGGAAGTCATCCTCGTAGATAGGCTGTCTATATCCTGGACTTCCTCATCCTTCTTTGTCTTCTTTGTTTTCTTTATCTTATTGGGTCTAGGTGTATCCTACGTAGCTTCTGGGTTGTTGATGTCAGACATTTCTATGGGTTCTATTGAAACAAGGAGGTCCACCGACCATTCCTTGGTGATCTTCTCTAGGTATTCTTCTGTTATCATATAATAAGACTGAATTTGTTACTTGTGCTCATCATCACATGCTGTAATATATATGAAATGGTATTCTACACTGAACTTCATCAAAGGTCGAAACCTATGTAAATTATTCAGGGTCATGTGAGGCTCGAACTGGATGGAGAGCTTCAACTAGGTGTAGTAGGTATGGAAGATAGCATTTGATTTCCACTACTTGTTCATATCGTTCGAGTACCACAGTGTACTGAACTTTGTGGCCAGTGGTTCAAAGGGGTTGATGTCTAGAAAGGTTGCACCTTCTGGTAGCTCCCATGCAATGAAAGATATAAGTATCAAGAGCCAGCTAAAATGGAATTCATGCCCCTGATCTTGGGCTTCTTGGTAGTCAATCTCTATTTGATTCACCATGTACTTCACCCAGTTCATTTGTAGTCCCTTTGCACACTTCCCTGCGAGGTCGACTACAAAGTCATATACTTGTGTGGGTCGATTCTTGCAAACTAACTTGCCTGTGATCAACTGACATGCAAGGCGCACTGCGCCACTTTCAATAGAAGCTACCTTGTAGCCTCATGTGCCTTTCTCAACATCGCCATAATATTGTTTGATCTTCTGAGCAAGAGCATGATCCATAGTCTTTCTAGGATAGTAATCATGGGGACTTGCATGCTAAGCCTGGTGATCTGATTGATCATCGTTGGATCAACTATTATAAAATGGTTTAACCATAAGTATCCTCCATGGTAACTCGCTAGCTGCAACTTCACACAAGAATTCACCTCCTAGTGTCTGTCGAAGTGCAGTATCTTCATAACGTTTAGCAGAGTGGACTGTGTGAGGTTCATCATCCATTCCTAAGGGATGATCTTCAAATTCTTTCCCTTGGTTCTGGTTAGGTACTTGTACGGGGAAAGCATGTTGTAAACTTTACGATCCCCCAGGTTGAAGTCACTAAACTTAAATGCTGCAATCTTGTCTTGATCTACACAAACTGTGCATACCCATTTTGGCAGGTACACAGTGACTAGATTGTACTCAAAGTCTCTAGGCACATTGTCTCTGTTGATCGCACTACTCAGAGGTGGTATGTAAGCAGATAGAATGGATGGAACCAACTTCACGTTGGCCATATAATATTTATGTTTGGTTCTTCTTTATGTTTCGGCTCAGGATGTTCCTACTCGAGCAGTCGATAGGAAGACTTGCACTCCTCTCGTCAATGATGCCTGTAAACCTATAGACAAACCTCTCTCCGACATGACTCTTTCGGCTCTGAGGTTAGTGAGTACCTCTTTTACATATTCTTCAGTTACGCTAAATTCATTGGATATATACGCTCATGATCAATATCTCAGGTTCTCAAAGTAATGTAGGTATTTTAATAGGGTAGAGAGTAAGAGTGAAGTAATCACTGTTCACAATTCATGTAGTTTGCGGACTCAAATTCCCAATTAGCGAAAGTGTCTTCCGTGCATGGCGGGATGGAATATGTAAGTAACTCTATAATGGATCGTTTTTAATGGATATGGGGATTCATTAACTCTTGTTTTTTCTGGTATAGCGTGGTCTAATGGTCTGGTGATGATCCATCAATGCTTTTCAATCTGTTCAGAGTGGCAGTCGAATGGGTATATAGGCTTCCAATGGATATATTGTTTTTCCATGGCAAAGTGACCCATGTTGTTGTTCTGATATCCCGACGAAGCTCCAATTTTATAAGTTTTATTTCTGAGAGGTTCCCTCTAGGACCCTCTGTAGCCTGTCGATATTAGCTCTCTTTTTACTTAGCTTCCTAGCCTTCTTCCCCATGATCTTCATCTCGGTATTTCTTTTCCCATTCTGATTTTCCTTGGGCATAGTCACTTCATGCTACTGAGGTTCTCTCCTAGGATTCAGGGGTAATACTTCTTCTATATCTGAGACAGATACTTCAATCTTCTTTGATTCCTCTAATGTTCTTCCAGCTTTGACATCTAGGATTCTAATGTCAAATAGCTTTGATTTGTTCTCCTGTTCTTCAATCAACTGCGTGATCCTTCTAGTCATGAAATATTTTAATTATTGTCTCTGTTGTTCTAAAACCTTTTCTTCTTCCTTCTTCCTTCATAGGATTAACCCTATGTTACAGTTGTAGATGTCCCGGTCTTCTGCAACTGTAACATAGGGTTAATCCTCTCTTCCTTTTAAATGATCCCCAACTTCTTTTATACTGCGCACTAGGATCATGGTAGCTAGTCTACAAAAAATTCTTTCTAGGGTCTTGCATCCATTGGTTAGTCCAAACATTCTTTCTATGCATATGTATAACATATCTATCATTATTCTTATTAGATATACTCATATAAAACTTTCTTTCATATATTAATGCCCTAGTTTTCAAGCTAGGACAAAATCTATCAAACATACCTAGATCCATACTCTAGAAACAAAAATTTTCACTTATCTTACCTCTACAGAGCATGAATCTTTTAGATCTAAAATTTTTTCTACTATTCTTACCTTTATCAGAGCACAGAGCTTACAAATCTTACCTCTTTTCTGCAGATATGATCTCTTTTCTTCAGAAACTTCCACTTTAACCTTTCTTAGAGAACAAAGTGTTCAGATCTCGCTTCTTTTCTTCAGATCTGTCTTATTGGTTTAGCAAAAATATTTTTAGATCAAGTAAAATACTACGCACTAGGGCACAGATCCATGCACAAATATTCTACAATTTAGGATGAATATTTGCACAAAGCTTCTTCTCCCTTAGTTCCCAGCAGTCACAGTTTTAGTCCTGACAACAGAACCATTTGTTGGCACAGGGGCAGACTCGAGGTTCAATGCCACAACAACACACCAATAAAACCCTAACTATCGACCCTTTTGGGAACACCTACGAAATAGATGAAGTCTCACCCGAGGTAGAGGCAAGGGTGGTTGCAAGACTCAGGTGTCTGCAACCTTATCTAGGAGACATATCTTTTATTATATCGCTTACAAATCAGTTAGCATAGGTCATTCATCAATATTCCACTTATATCTACTTTGCCGACATAACAAAGCATCGCAACATTCACTTAGGTCTAGGTTATTTTAGCACTTAGCAACAACAATATAGATCATATATGGTAGACTAAGCACTTAGCATATTCATACACATCGGATTTAGCATTCATATACATCTTTAGCACTAAGCATAAGCAAGTCTGTTTAATCACATCTAAGAACTTATCAATACAAAACATCTAAGAATAAGCACAAAGCACAACAAACAGTATTTACGTGCTTCACCCCCACCTTGGGGCTACATCCACCAACTCTTCTTATTTATTATCTTCAGTTAATTCGATTACAGCACAGAGCTATCAAAATCCTACTTCACATAGGACAGGAGATCTATGTACACCTCGCCAGATCCTCATTCCTCGAGTAGATCTAGCATAGAGCCTCCTTACAATATGTGCACTTAACACTTACAACACTTGCACTCAGCTCTGCAAGTCAATCACATAGATCAATTCTAGCACTAAGCCCTTGGCTAATCTTTTCCTCAACTTACATCACCTAGATATCTATTTATACATTACAAAAGTGGGCCTAAGCATGGGTAAACCCATGGGCCGACATCCCTTTCCCATTACATATTCCCCAAAACCCAAAAAGAACCCAAAGTGGGCCGAGATCTTGTGATCTCTAATTTGCCTCACGTGCCTCCTTTGAAAGGCTGTCGAAGTCCCAAAAATGGTCAAATATGACCAATTATTCCTCAAAACTTGGTCAAGGGCCAATAGAACACCATATCTACTTTCTAGAACACAATATTTTCTTTCTAGAACACTAGTTATGCTTGCTATAATGTCACATCTACTTTATAGAACATGATATTTGATCTTTTCTAATATTAAATCATCACTCCTTGAATGATATTCAATTGTCACTCCTCAAATGATATTCAATCGTCACTCCTCTAACTTCTTCGAATTTTATTTGTAAGAATATTACATTTTCACCCACACTATTACTCACATTACACTTCTTATTTTATACTTTATCATAACCCTACATGATGA
>JASDQU010203135.1:2475-15396 GCA_032191745.1 Picea mariana | reverse complement strand
AAGTATACACAGATCATTTCATATCTTGTTTACTATCAAAGTTTCATCGTTTCTTGCTGAACGTTTCTATTAAAATCTCTTGGCGATATATCTTGAATCTTTAGGTGATATGTCTTTGAAATTAATCAAAACTTGTATCTAGGATAGCGTCTGTAATATATATTCATTGGTATAGAATATATAAATAGAATTTATTTTACTTACATCCACGAGAAACCCATTACTTTAGGAACTATGGAACCATATTCGAAATAAATAATGCCAAAAATAAATTATAGTCGTAGTATTGAGCTTATTTCTCTCTGACATCTTTTAATCTGCAATATAGGCATGTTTTGTTTGTGATTTAATAAGAACCATAGTCGAAATAAATAATGCCAAAAATAAATTATAGTCTTAGTATATTGATCTTATTTCTCTCAGACATCTTTTAATCTGCAATATAGTCATGTTTTGTTTGTGATTTAATAAATTGTATATATTTTTAATAAGATATGTATTTTGTTGTAAGTAGTGCTGTTTTGTATAGAGAATCATAGGGCTTGACACCACATGCATAAAATCTTCTTATTTTTTCATAAGGATCTTGGTGTTGTTTTTCTTTTATTTTCATTTGTACCCAGTCTTATAGTTAATGAGTAATTTTTCTTCAATTTTTGATCCATTATATGTTTATTCACGGTACGTTCTTTATCTTAACTTGTAATTTTTTTTTGAAGTGGAAATTTATTTTTGTCCATATCCATTATTTGGAATATATACTCTATAAATTATAATCTAACATAATGTCTCTTTTAATAATAACATGTTTTTACTATTATAATAAACTCTTTCTTGATGTTCTAAGTTGTTATTGTTCATATGTCTTATTTTGAATATATATGTCATAACTTATAAATTGAAATGAGGGGGGGTTGGTGGGATATTAAAGAATACCCTTTATTTTAATAAATAATGAAAAATACTTTAAAAATTCTTTTTTTTAGCCCCCTCTCAATACATCTTTCCAATAAAAAAAACCTCTATTTTTACTATATGCCCTTTTTTATACCCCCAATACTTATAAAACCTTCGATACATATATCTCCTCCCTCAATAGCTACTATATATTGACTCTATTTTTCACAATTGAAAAAGACCTTTTATGAATGAATGTGATAAAATATTGGTCAACATGGTGAAACCCCCTTGATTCAAATAAATCTTCTCCATCCAATGACAACAAGTTTATTTCTCGTAAGGCTTGCAACTGAGTTCATCTAATAAAAGTACTATGAACTCATCAAACTTTCTTCCAAGATTCTTTGGAGAGACCTAGATCCAAGTTGTTTGTACCAATTTTTTGAATAGTATTTTTCTCAATTTCAGACTCCACGGTTCAAGTTTACTACATTTATCTTACATATAATATAGAAAGGAATTCACAATTTGTTATGGTTTCAAGATGTCCATAGAGAAAATCTTTGTGTTTTGGCAATAACCTAGACCCAAGTTGTTTGTACCAATATTTTGAAGAATATTTTTCTCAATTTCTAACTCCATGGTTAAATTTGCCTACATTTATTTTACATATAATAGAGGAGAAACTTAAAAAAATAAATTGGATTTAAGATGTCCATGGAGACAATTTTTTGCTTTGCCACTAATACAACACCATATAAGTCTAAACATGAATAATAAAGATAAACTTTCTAGATGTATTCCTCTTCTCACATCATTCAAAATATAGTCTTATCATTAATATAACGTTGGGTAGAGGGAATATCATTGTTTGGATTTAAGATGTCCATGGAGACAATTTTTTTCTTTGTCACTAATACAACACCATATAAGTCTAAAGATGAATAATAAAGATAAACTTTCTATATGTATTGCTCTTCCCATATCATTCAAAATATAGTCTTATCACTAATATAATGTTGGGTAGAGGGAATATCTTTGTTTGGAGAATATTTTTCATATAAGAAAAAACTTATTTATCTTCACTCAATTATAACTCTAACTTTTTTCATTCTCAAAGTTTTATTCAAGTATACGGAATTTCAAAATTTTTCATTGTTAAAGTTTTATTAAACTTACTTTATCAAAGGATTTAGGAAAATCAACAATGAAAATATATCTACTATTATCTTAAGTAGGAGATTACTTATTTTCCTTTATAAAATGGTGGCAAATATCTAGGTTAATAGTCTAATGATGATGATGTAGTTTCTGACATTCTACTAATGGCTTTGTGGTTAGGATATCACTTTTCTAACATCTAAATCTATGATGCCATATGGTTTGATTGATTATATGTTTAAGAAATGCATGCAAAGGTTGACCTCCTCATTTGGCCATTACAAACCATAACATAAGGATTGAAGATATTTCCCTCAACATATTGTTCAATGTCTTCAGACATCTTCTTATGAAATATGCTCTATTTGTTTTTTAATGAAAGTCAAAGTTGGAATCATTTCTTTTAATGTCTTGTAAATTTTACACACATATACTCTCCTTCCTTCCTTTTTTATCCATCCCATTTCCAATATCCATGAATGTAATTGTTTCCATAGTTTTTTTAAATGACTA
Source organism: Picea mariana (assembly GCA_032191745.1). Classification (NCBI taxonomy): domain Eukaryota; kingdom Viridiplantae; phylum Streptophyta; class Pinopsida; order Pinales; family Pinaceae; genus Picea; species Picea mariana. The sequence goes on along the minus strand of JASDQU010203135.1, from coordinate 12,822 downwards.
TATAATTTGTCAATTAACTCCTTCCTTATTTTAAGAAAGGTTAATTTTTGGCATGCAAAATTTTCTTTTGTAGATTCACCAAATATGTCATAAACAAGTTTTAAAGTCCTTTTTCATGTGGATTTTGATTTTTCATTGTACCAACCATTATGAAGTAACTAATCCAGTTTTATTTTTACATTTTGAAATCATTCTCCTTCACTCATACCAAAAGTGAACTATTAAAATCATTCTTTCTTTATTGAAACACATAGGCCTTGTGACATTTGTTATCACTCTAGCTGAGAAGGAAATTGGCATGGGTAACCATAAAACCGCTTCAAGTCTTGGATCTAGCCCTCCAAGACTCAGAGAGGGATCTCTCTGTCAGATTTAGATTTGTTTGAATAGATATTAGGCTAGCTCATGGGTTCAGAGTTTGGAATTTTTAATTGGTTTGGTGGGGAAAGCAAGGGAACAGACCATGGGCAATGAAGTCAAAAGGCTTGGGTGATATATTTGCAAAATTATCAAGCATGAGTGAAACAGGGCAAGCTAGAAGTACTACTATAGATCCTGGAATTTTTAAACGATTGTGAAATAGAAGAGAATGTAAGGCTAAGTAGAGATTGGGGAGCAATTAAGAATTCCTCAATCTGTCCTTAGTGGAAAACATACAGATTGTAAACACAACGAGAATAGGGTGCTCTAAATAACAAATCCTATTCATCACCTTCTTCTTTACAATTAGAATCTCAGAAATACAGAGGAAGATAAAAAACAAAAATTAAATAAAAAATAGGGGAAAACTTCACCATTTCAGACACCACATGAATCCTGAATAGTTAGTCTTGTATTACTTGTAATGAGTCACTTGAAACTAAGTGACACATTTACAGGATGGAACTTTTTCCTCTTACCAAATCCCCCTAGTACATTGGACTTGTTACAATATAAATAATAGACTCTCCCACACTTAGGAGGTCGGATTCAACTACCTTGGCCAAAAATAGCAAAAAATCCCCAAAAATCTGGAAATGTCCGTCATGAAAATGGGTCGAAAAGATGAAAACAAGAGGCCAACTCAGACCTCTATTTCTCCTTAATGGTGACCGCTGTGTAAAAAATGAAGGAGGTTCCTGTAGATGAGCATGTGATGGAAAAAACAATCCTTTGGTTTTTCCAATTTCATCTCGAGCTCACCAAAACAACTCCCACAAAATTAGGACTGAAACAGAAAAACCAAAAATATGAAAAATGAGGCTGAAAGATGGCTTTGATTCACCCAACTGGTGGCACCTGTGAAAATTCTGAAAGAGGTTTTTGGTCTTTAGCCCACGATGAATAAAATTTCTCTTGTATTTTTTAAATTTGTTTCCATTTTCCCGGAATCTGCTTCAGAAGATGACTTGTCAAACTGGTAAAAATAGGGTGATTTTGAGAAATTGGGGGAGGGTGGTTTTGTAGAGGTAAGAATCGAACCCCCCCTGAGGTGGTAATTAGTATTGGGAGGGGGGGTCTGATTTCAACAGGAGGTGACAAGTGTCCCTCCCAATACCACTTATCGAACCCCCCCTCGTTAAAGCTCGAAAAGCACTGGGGGTCTGATTTAATAAATGAGTGTTGATTTTTTTACCTTGGGATAAGTGCATAAGGTGCGCTTTATGTTTTTTATGAAATATTTTAATATATGTTTTTTCTTGTTGTTTGTTTTGTTTTTTATTTTATTTATTACATTTTTAGTTTTACGTGTTTTATTTTTGTCCTTTTTAATTTTTGTATTACTTTCGTTTTATTAATGTTTGATTTTATTTATTTATGTGTTTGTTTTAATATTTGTTTTATTACTTTGTTTTATTATACTTATTTTAATTTTTATTTATTTTATTTTTATTTAAATTTTAGTTTTATTTTAATATTTTGTTTTTAGACTTAGGATAATTCATATTTTTCTTTATTTTTATTGTTTTCAATGTGTATTTTCTATTGATTTTTATTGAATGTTTATATTAATAAACTAACCTAATCATTAACAAACTAACTCAACAATTAATCATTAATTAATTAATAATTAATTACTAATAAGATTAACCTAATTTATTAGGCTAAGTACACTAATTCAATTAATATTAAGTTAAGTATTCATTTATTATTCTAAGTTTGTTTATACGTGCAGGAATGAGTGGTGGGTGAGATGTAGTCAACGGGAAAAATGGGCAAGGGAGTGATGGCGCAGAGGTGGATGAAGGATGCAATAGGGTGATGAAGGATCGGGCGAAATGGATGGAGGGAAAAATGGAATCAATCGAGCCAGATGTTTTCATCATGAGAGCAACGCCAAATCAATAGCCGAAGAATCGAATAACCTATGAGTATATGTACCCAACATAGGCTCCACCTCAGGATGAGAGCTCTTTCAGGAGGTGTCAAGAACCATTGAATTCTAAACATGCATATCGGTGCTTTATTCATTAGGCCATGAAGTCACTGCAGCTACGATCTTCAGCCTCACTCAGATTTGACTGAACACCGAACTAGATAGTATCAACTGCAAAATCTACTGGAAAATATACAATACTGAAAAAGATGCTCAAATGACTGAGCTTATTCAAAACTCCTACCTACCCTACACTACTGATAATTTTGTTGTTTTAAATGATACAATAATGTTAGTGCAGCCAGCCAAGCAACTTCTCTAATGACTCTTCTCTTTCAATGTTTTCAATAAATATCAGAAATAGAACTCGCATAGGCATCATGAATTGCTTTCCATCCTGGTCTTCATCACAAGGACCTTGATAAACATGACAGATAACAAAAATACTAGGAATGCATTGTGGCTCTATGATGAACAATTTCTCCATATAAATAGCCACTGGATAAAGATAGACTTGACCTATTACTGGATATTCAAATTTAACCAACTCAACTTCATGATTCGATGTTGTAGTTATGCCATTTGCATCCTCATGCACTTCCTGACATGGCTGCAACTTTTCTGATGGGTTTTGAAATGATACTTATGCTGAACACACCCTTGTAGTTGACTGTTTGATCATATCCATATAATAACAGTTTTTGAAATCATTGGGGGTAAATGAAAACAGACTTTGAAAACACAATCTATCTAGCATATTAGCTATAGGGTCATAAAATATTTTAGATGACTCTAGAATTTGTTCTATTGGCATTTCATGGCTTACACTATGATCTTCAACCAAAATATGACCAATATTACCTTTAAAAGTCTAAAAATAATTGAAACATAAGGGCAGGGAATCAAAATGGATCATCTCATTACCCGTCTCGGGCTTTGTGTTTTCATCTGAATTTTGGCCTGCACAAAGACTCAAGGGCTACATTTCTGAATCTGCAACAGCTTCCATATCAGCCATGTTCTCCTCATCTGGTTTGTCAGAACATTCCTCATCTTTACTATTTACAATATTCTTGTAATGTTTTCTCAGGAGCGAGGCAAAACATAAGGGCACACAATTTTCACTTTCTTGAAAATTTTGTGCATTTTCTTCCTTGCAATATTGATTAGTATGCAGAGTTTGATTAACATCTTGGCATTGCGATAGTTGGACTTCTTCTTCCCATGAAGATACTGCTAGTTTCTCTCAGCAGTTATCATCAAACTAAACCACATAATCATCACCCTAATGATCATATCCTAGAAAATCATCTATGTATGCAAGGTCATCGAACATGCACATCATCTCAGGAAGTTTTCTTATCACCATATGATTTTGAACTTCATCTTTGGCTATGTCATGGATTGAGTACATGAAGTAATCACTGGGTGGATCAAAATACTGAGGCTAAATTGGAAAAATCTTGGGGACATTGATCTTTGTCCTTTCTGGCATTAATGTAACATAAGGTTTTCGAACAACAAGTTCCTCTCTCCTACTAATATTATGCATTTCTTCATTGACTGTGTTACTTAGAATGTATAGTTACATTTCTGAAGATATCGACTATTCTTTTTCTATTTTGTCTTCCATCAATGCTTCTAATTTTGCGTCTCTCTTCAACAAGTTAGCTTCCACATCAACTGCAATCTTTTTCATTTCTTCAAGGGTGGCAGTGTTCCTTTCTCTTAATTGGAATGCCATCTCAGGATCGAAAGCATTAGGGTAATGTAAGTGAGATAATCCTGGGGGTGACCTTATATCAACCAGCATTGCATGGTACACCTTATTGAACCCTGCTAAAAATTGAAGCACTGTCTCCCCTAGCTGTCTTTTCAAATAGTCATATTCTTCTAGGATGAGAAAGACATTTCTTATTATCACCCATCGATCTAGGAAAATTTTTACAAATTGATGGAAATTGCTAATGCTTGCAGCTGGAAGATTCTTAAACCAATTCTTGACTTTACCTTTCAATGATAGGAAAAACATTCTAATGCGGACATCATCATCTTATATCTCAAAGAGATCAAGAAAATACTCAAGATTTTGAATGTTCTTTTCAGTTGTGATCTTCACATTTTCTCCATCAAACCTGGGCAGATTATTGATGCAATTAACAGGGAGGTCATGGCGAATAGGAGGCAAATCTAGAGGCTTGTATCGGTCTAGGATTTTCATAGGTATATGAAGTAAAGCAAGGGGCTTGTAGCTAACTGGAATTTCAACAATGGAAAGAGATAAAGCATAAGGCTCATGTCTCGCTGGGATTTTTGCAAGTGTATAAGTATGTGCATGATCTACAATTTGGGGCTTAGTCTCTTGAGGCTCATCAATTAGCAGGTGGTCGACGCAATATTCAGTAATGTACTTTTGGTCAGGCTTAGAATAATATAGAACATAATTACATATAAAACCAAATATGTCTTGAATGAAATTTGAGCTTGAATACCTTCTCCTTTCAGGTTGCTTGGTCATGCTTAAGGTTCTTCCTCCACTAGAGTCTTTGAGTTGGCACTGTCTGGAGCTGATTAGAGTCACCAGGTGGACTATTTCAGCCTTCTTGTGTCTGGTCATTGTTCACCATCAGTGATTAGATCTCGAACTTGAAGTATACTACTCGAGAAAGTCCCCAGTATGGTCGCCATTCTATTATCACCCTGTAATTTCCCAGGCTAAGAAGGAAATTAGCAGGGGTAACCACAAAACTGCTTCAAGTCTTGGATCTATCCCTCCAAGACTGAAAGAGGGATCTCTCTGGAAGATTTAGATTTGTTTGAATAGATATTAGGCTATCTAATGGGTTCAGAGTTTGTATTTTTGAATTTCTTTGGTGGGGAAAGAAAGGGAACAGGTTATGGGCAATGGAATCAAAAGGCTTGGGGGATCTATTTTCAAAAGTATCAAGCATAAGTGAAACAGGGAAACCTAGATGTCCTACTATGGATCCTGGAATTTTTAAAGGATTGTGAAATAGAAGAAAATGTAAGGCTAGGTAGAGACTGAGGAGAAATTAAGAATTCCTCAATATGTCCTTAGTGGAAAACATACAGATTGTAAACACAGCCAGAATAGGGTCCTCTAAATAATAAATCCTATTGATCATCTTCTTATTTACAATTAGAATCTTAGAAATTCAAAGGAAGATAAACAACAGAAAATTACATAAAAAATACGGGAAAAATTCACCATTTTAGACACCACATGAATATTGAATAGCTGGTCTTGTATTACCTGCAAACAGTCACTTGAAACTCAGTGAAACATTGACATGATGGAAATTTTTCCTCATACCAAATCCCCCCTGTACATTTGACTTGTTACAATATAAATAGCAAACTCACCCAGGCTCAACAGGTCAAATTTAACCACCTCGGCCAAAAATAGCAAAAAATCCCCAAAAATATGGAAGTGTCTCCCATGAAAATGGGTTGAACTGCTGAAAACAAGGGGTCAACTCAGACCTATGTTTCTCCTTAATGGTGACACCTTTGTAAAAATTGAAGGATTTTTTTGTATATGAGCATGTTCTGGATAAAAACCTCCTTCGGTTTCTCCAATTTCATCTCCACCTCGCTGAAATAACTCCCACAAAATCAGGACTGAAACAGAAAAACCGAAAATCTGAAAAATGAGGCTGCAATATGGCTTCTATTCTCCCAACTGGTAGCACCTATGAAAAATATGAAAGAGGTTTTTTTTCTTCATCCTGTAACAAAAACCTCTCTCGGATTTTTAAAATTCATTTCCATTTGGCCGTAATCCGCTTCGGAAGACGACTGGTCAAACTGGTAAAAAACGAGTGATTTTGAGAAATTGGGGGAGGGTGGTTTTGGAGAGGTAAGCGATATATCAGACCCCCCCTGAGGTGGTATGTGGTATTGGGAGGGGGGGTCTGATTTTACTAGGAGGTGACAAGTGTCCCTCCCAATACCACTTATCGGACCCCCCATTTAATTAATGAGCGTTGATTTTTTTTACCATGGGATAAGTGCATAAGGTGAGCTTTATGTTTTTTATGAAATATTTTAATTTGTGTTTTTTATATGTTTTTTTTATTAAGTTTTTAGTTTTAAGCGTTTTATTTTTATGCTTTTTAATTAATGTTTGATTTTATTTATTTATGTGTTTGTTTTATTACTTTGTTTTATTACACTTATCTTAATTTTAATTTATTTTATGTTTATTTGATTTTTAGTTTTATTTTAATATTTAGTTTTTTTGACTTAGGATAATTTGTATTTTTCTTTATTTTTTTTGTTTTCAATGTTTATTTTCTATTGATTTTTATTGAATGTTTATATTAATAAACTAATCTAATTATTAGCAAACTAACTTAATAATTAATTACTAATAAGACTAACCTAGTTTATTAGTCTAAGTACACTAATTCAATTAATATTAACTGAATTATTCGTTTATTATTCTAAGTTTGTTTATTCATGCAGGAATGAGTGGCGAATGAGATGTAGTCAATGGGACAAATGGGCAAGGGAGTGAGGGTGCAGAGGTGGATCAAGGATGCAGTAGGTTGATGAAGGATCGAGCGAAGCAGATGGAGGGGAAAATGGAATCAACCGAGCTAGATGTCTTCATCACTGGAGCAACGCCTAATTAGCAGTCGAAAAATCGCTTTACCTATGATTATAGGTCCCCAACAACATTCATTTATTTTTTCTGTCCATTGGACTAATACCACTTCCATTTGGTATTTTAATGTTTATATAATGTTTTCAATTACTATATTTTTTGTTTAGCTTTTAATTACTTTATTAAGAGAAAAAAAAATGTGCATAAAAAATACTAAAAGATTAATCCAATTTTGAATTTCATCATCTAATAAATTAAGTTGTTCTCTATTGAATTATTACATAATTCATTGCATTTTCGTGTGGCAAGTATATCTTCATATCCCAATAAACCAATCTAACCATACAAATCCAAAATTTAAAAACATTACATATGAATGATAAATGCTTTCCCATCATCATGAGGTCTTATGTGACCAACACTTCCCTCTTTTATTTTTCATATGAAGTTCACTCTAAACATGTTTTGCTTACACACAAATTATTCTAGCATTAAGATTTTCTCAACTAAAATTACTTCTCTCAATTATAAAATAAATAAAATATCTATAAGCCATCTTAAAATATGTTTATAAAAGAGTTAAGACATAAACAACAACCAAACCAATAATATTAATATTCCATGTCCGAATCGACAGGGTCTCTATTTCGTATACTCCATGGTGTGGGTCCTCACATAGTTTATTAGTTTTCGTTTTGGCAATTTTAACTACTTTATTGTGTCTCAAAAACGTTGTTTTCCATATCCTCTTTCTTTTAATAAACTGTTGATTGGTTAGGTAATTTCATTTATTTAAACATTTTTACCTTTCTGGCTACTTCTCAGCACTTCACAAACACATGGCGTAGCTTTCTCCTTTCCTCCCAATTTCAAACATCAAATATATATGTTACGCCTATCCCTTGAATTAGCGTGCTTAAAAAACTTGTTTGACTTTTATAGATATCCAAATCAACAATTCTTAAGTTTAGGGCTTTTCATGCTTCTCCTGTTTTTCAGTGGTGACATTACCTATGATTGTTTCCATATATCTTGTTTTTCAGTTCTGCTTCATCGTGTGCTTTCCTTGACTACTTCTCTGTCGACATGTTTAATGTGAATGTCGAAATCTTCAAACTGCAAAGATGAAAATGTAATTTTTGGTTCATATTGATAAAATGAGAACCAGAGAATACAGAGAAAGAGCAGAGCAGAAATAGTATTCAGTATATTGAGTATATGAGAAAAGAGTACATAAGAAAAGGGAAAAGAGCTGAGTTGAATAGGATCAAGCAAATAAAGAACATAAAGAACTGAGGGTACAAATGTCCAGGACAACTGGAAGTGTACAGTCAGACTGTTGAGGTTACATATATATTTAACAATCCCTCTTAAACTCAACAGTTACAAACATCAACACTAATAATGCCCAAGTGTTGTCTCTGAAAATAAAAAACGGATTTTCCTAGTGGCTTTGTAAAAGTATTTGCGAGCTTATCTCGTGAGCCACATAATTGAAGTGCAATGTCACCATTATTGACAAGCTCGCAGATGAAGTGAAAGTGAGTGTCAATGTGTTTACTTTTCTTGTGAAACACATAGTTTTTGGACAGATAAAATGTTGAGGTGTTGTCATAGAAGATAGGAGTTGGCTCATTTTTTGTATGTGACATATCTTTCCTATTATTCTCAGCCACATAGCTTGATAGGAAGCTGAGGTAGAAGCGACATACTCTGCCTCTGCAGAAGATATGGATACAATTGGTTGCTTCTTTGATGCCCATGAAATTAGGTTCGTGCCCAAGTGAAAAGCATGTCCTAAGGTGCATTTTCTATCATCTAGGTTGCCTGCAAAATTGTTGTCTGTGTAGCCAAAGAGATGATTATCATCAGACTGAGTGTACCATAGGCCAAACTTGAGAGTTCCTGCAACATATCTCAGAATCATTTTCTCCATCTTCCAGTGAGAATCTTTGGGGGATTCCATGAATCTTTAAACAAATCTGGCTGCATACATAATATTATGCCTTGTTGCTGTAAGATACAACAAAATACCTACTAAAATTTTGTATAGGGTGGAGTCCACTGTAGGTCCTTCATATTGCTTGCTCAATTTTGTACATAGGGGTATAGGGGTTTCGACTGGATTGCAGTCTTCCATGCAAAATTTTTTGATGATGTTTGCTGCATACTTTTGCTGACAAACAAAAATGCCTTTGGTTGATTGATCAACCTCAATTCCCCAAAAATATTTCATTATGCCAAGATCTGTCATCTCAAACTCAGATTGCATGGCATGTTTAAAATTGGTTAAATCAAGATTTTTCATATATATCATGTCATCAATATATAAACATACAATCAAAATTTTACCGTGCTGATCAATTTTGGTGTATAAAGTTGGCTCATTTTGGCTTCTGCTGAAACCACTTTTGATCAGGTAAGTGTCAATTTTATTGTACCAAGCTCTTGGAGATTTCTTTAAGCCATACATGGATTTGTTCAACCAATACACTTTGGCTAGCTTCTCTTTGACTTCAAATCTAGGTATTTGATCGACATAAACCTCTTCTTCTAAGAACCCATTCAGAGAACATGATTTGACATCCATCTCGTATACTTGTCATTTGTGTTGGGCTGCTATGGCCAAGAGAGTCCTTACAGTGTCTAATGTTGCTATCGGAGCAAAAGTTTCACCATAATCAGTACCTGGTTGTTGTGAGAATCCTTTGGCAACAAGTCTTGCCTTGTGCTTTTCAATCTGTCCCTTTTCATTGAGTTTAGTTTTGTAAACCCACTTGACACCAATACTCTTCTTGTGTCTGGGCAGAACAACAAGATCCCATGTCTTTTTCTTATTAATGGAGTCAATCTCTTGATTCATGGCTTGAACCCAATGTGGCTCCTTAGCTGCCTCTTTAAAAGATGTTGGTTGACATGACATTAAAGAAAAAAGATTGTGTTGTTCAATGTCATCCAACTGCTGATGCATTTCTATCAAACTTCGAGTTCTGTGATTTGGAAGTTAAGAGGATGAATCTCTACTGGAAGTTGAGTTATCCTGAGAGTTTTCAGATTGTCCTTGTACTTGCAGTCTTGGAAGAGAAGGTTGAGGTATTGGTTGTCCTGAATTTTCTGTGTTTTCAGGATTGGGCAACAATGGATTTTGACTGTCCATTTGTTGATTCTTAGATTCATTCCAGAGTTGATTTTCCATAAATTTTGCATCTCTCTTAAGAAATAGTTTCTTTGAGATTGGATTGTAAAGCATGTAATCTTTTGATGTTTCGCTATAGCCAGTGAAGATGCATTTCTCACTTCTATCATCCAGTGTTTTCCTTAATTCGGAAGGTATGTGAGCGTATGATATGCATCTGAATTT
>JASDQU010203134.1:5456-18959 GCA_032191745.1 Picea mariana | reverse complement strand
AGTCATCAGAATTCAAATTCTTAGAATAGGTGTGTGCTTTATTTTTAGGATAGCATTCGAATAAAAGACTAGACGCTTGCCTGCACATACTGTGTATCAACTCGAAGTATACTAGCCCTGGTTTGACAATTTAGTGATTCAGGACACTTAAAAGCTACAATTTAGCAGCCTGACAATAATCATTGATATTGTCCATGTTTTCAACAACGTTAACAATGGGGTATCTCATATTTTTCAAATGTCGTTGTTTCCATCCATAGAATCTTTGTTGGAACTCTCTTGAAATGTCATGGAACTTCCAATTCCACCACCATAAATGTCATGCACCAAACCCACATATTGAGCACTAGTGCATGGGGCAAACATTGAAATTTCTTCAATATGTGCCTGTATGCATTGAAATTTGACATGGTTAGACTAGACATATCCCTTGACGGTATGGTTTGGTTTCAAGACTCAAGTATGTATGATGTCCCGAGAACATAATCTTTGACATCATCCATGTTTGTATCAATGTTTGTAATGGGTGTCTCATTGTCAAATGTCGTTGTTTCTATATGTAGAATCTTTGTTGAAATTATCTTGAAATTTCATGGAACTTCCAATTCAACTTCCACCAAAAATGTCATGCACAGACCGTGCATAAGGATCAGTGAATGGGGCTAACGTTCAAATTTCTTCAATATGTGCCTATATGCATTGAAATTTGACCTAGCTAGAATAGACACATGCCTTGACTATGTGGGAGGGTTTCAAGACTCAAGGATGTATGATTTCATACAAAAAAAAATTGAAAAATTTTCAATGTTGGCCCCATTCACAGGTCATTGTTGCCCATCATGTACTCTATCCCTAGTACAATGTCTTTTAATAGTTGTTTCCTAGAAAATTCGACCCATCATTTCTAAATTTGGATTATTGAGTAACTAAGGGGAATATAGTGTGGGGGTTATGTGAATAATGGTGAGAATGATCATAAGAGAATTTCCATGAGGTAGGAGAATGCATGAATGAGTCACACTTATTGAAAATGTTTAAACTCCCTACTAATGTGGGGATTTCTTTAATGTTGGAGGATATCAAATATGTGTCATTGCTACTAAGTAGACATATGTTAGTGAGAGCGATCTCATCAACTCCTCATATTCACTCACAGATTCTTCAGAGTACGATGTCATCATGTCATCATTTTTATTACTGTTTTGATTCACCCACCACAAATGTCATCTTGCACCAATCCCACATAGTGAGTAGTGAATGGGGACAACGTTTAAATTTCTTCAGATTGTGAGTGTATGCATCAAAATTCGACATAGCTAGACTAGACACATAGCTTGACGGTATGTGAGGGTTTCAATACTCAAGGATGTATGATGTCCCCGCATAATCTTTGAGATAGTCCACATTTGCATCAACGTTCATCATGTTGCACCTCTCATTGTCAACATTCGTCATTCCCTTATATAGAATCATTGTCAAAATTATCTTGGATTTTTTCATGGAAATTCAAATACACCCATCACAAATTTATTCCACCGACCCCGCAGAGTGAGCAATGAATGGGGCCAAAGTTGAAATTTTTTCAATCTGTGCCTATATGCATCAAAATTTGACATGGTTAAACTAGATAGTTGCCTTGAAGGTATGGGAGGGTTTCGATACCGAAGGATGTTTGATGTCCCCACCTAATATTTGAGATCATCCATGTTTTCATCAACGTTCAATATAATGGATGTCTCATAGTGAGCATAGTGAATTGGTCCTGCCTTGAATGTTAATGAACATAGTGAAATTTCTTCCACTAACCCCACATAATGGGTAGTGAATTGGGCCAATGTTGAAATTTCTTCAAACCGTGAATGTATGCATCAACATTTGACATGGCTAGACTAGACACATGCCTTGATGGTATGGGAGGGTTTCAAGAAAGAAGGAATATGTATGATGTCCCGACCACATAATCTTTGAGATCGTCCATGTTTGCAACAATGTTCATAATGGGGTATCTCATATTTGTCAAATGTTTTTTTTTCCATCCGTAGAATGTTTGTTGGAACTCTCTTGAAATTTCATGGAACCTCAAATTCAACCACCACAAATATCATGCACCGACCCCACATAGTGAGCACTAGTGAATGGGGCTAGGTTGAAATTTCTTCAATATGTACCTGTATGCATCGAAATTTGACATGGTTAGACTATACACATGCCTTGATGGTATGTGAGGGTTTCAAGACTCAAGAATGTATGATTTTCTAACCACATAATCTTTGAGATCATCCATGTTTGCAACAACATTCATAATGGATGTCTCATTGTCAAATGTGATTGTTTCCATCAGTAGAATCTTTGTTGGAACTTTCTTGAAAAGCCTTGGAACTTACAATTCAACATCCACCAAAAATGTCATGCTCCGACCCTTCATAGTGAGAAATGAATGGGGTCAACATTGAAATTTCTTCAATATGTGCCTATATGCATCGAAATTTGACATGGTTAGAAAAGACACATATCTTAACAGTATGGGAAGGTTTCAAGAATCAAGGATGTATGATGTCATAAAAAATAATTTTGAAAACATTTCAATGTTGGCTCCATTCACAGGTCACCATTGCCCATCATGTACTCTAGCCCTAGTACAATGCCTTTTAATAGTTGTTTCCTAGAAAATTTGAACGGTCATTTCTAAAGTTGGATTATTGAGTAACTAAAGGGAATATAGTGTGGGGGTTATGTGAATAATGGTTAGAATGATAACAAGATAATTTTCATGAGGTAGGAGAATGCATGAATGAATCAAAATTATTGAAAATGTTTAAACTTCTTATTGATGTGGGTATTTATTTAATGTTAGAGGATATCAAAGATGTGTCATTGTGACTAAGTGGACAAATTTTGGTGAGAGAAATGTCATCAAATCATCATCTTCACTCACATATTCTTCAGAGGATGATGTCGTCATATCATCATTTTTATTACTATTTTGATTCACCAACCACAAATGTCATCTTGCACCAATCCCACATAGTTAGTTGTGAATCGGGACAACGTTGAAATTTCTTCAAAATGTGCATATATGCATCGCAATTCAACATGGTTAGACTAGACACATGGATTGATGGTATGGTAGGGTTTCAATACTCAAGGATGTATGGTGTCCCCACATAATCTTTGAGATCGTCCACATTTTCATCAACATTCATCATGTTGCACCTCTCATTGTCCTCATTCGTCATTCCCTTCTATAGAAACATTGTTGGATCTATCTTGAATTTTTTCATGGAAATTCAAATACACCCATCACAAATTTATTCCACCAACCTCGCACAATGAGTAGTGAATGGGGCCAATGTTGAAATGTTTTCAATTTGTTCCTGTATGCTTCAAAATTTGACATGGTTAAATTAGATAGTTTCCTTGAAGGTATGGGAGGGTTTCGATACTTTAGTACATTTGATGTCCCTGCATAATATTTGAGATTGTTCATGTTTGCATCAAATTTCAATATAATGGATGTCACATAGTGAGAATAGTGAATGGGGCTTGCCATGAAGGTGAATGATCATAGTGAAATTTCTTCCACCAACCCCGCATAATGAGCAGTGAATCAGGCCAATGTTGAAATTTCTTCAAATTGGGCATGTATGCGTCGAAATTCGACATGGTTAGACTAGAAACATCCCTTGACTGTATGGGAGGGTTTAAAGAGTCAAGGAATATGTCTGATGTACCAGCCACATAATCATTGATATCATCCATGTTTGCAACAAATTTCATAATGGGGCGTCTCATATTTGTCAAATGTCGTTGTTTCCATCCCTATAATCTTTTTTGGAACTCTCTTGAAATGTCATGGAATTTCCAATTCAACCACCACAAATGTCATGCACCGAACCCATATAGTGAGCATTAGTGAATGGGTCCAACATTGAAATTTCTTCAATATGTGTGTGTATGCATCGAAATTTTACATGGCTAGACTAGACACATGCCTTGATGGTATCGAAGGGTTTCAAGATTCAAGGATGTTTGATGTCCCAGACACATAATCACTGAGATCATCCATGTTTGCAACAACATTAATAATGGGGTGTCTCATATTTTTCAAATGTCATTGTTTCCATTCGTAGAGTCTTTGTTAGAACTCTCTTGAAATGTCATGGAAATTCCAATTCCACCACCACAAATGGCATGCACCAACTCCGCATAGTGGGCACTAGTGAATGGGGCCAACGTTGAAATTTCTTCAATATGTGCTTGTATGCATCACAATTTGACATGGTTAGACTAGACACATGCCTTGACGGGATGGGAGGGTTTCAAGAATCAAGGATGTATGATGTCCTGACCACATAATATTTCATATCATCCATGTTTGCAACAACGTTCATAATGTCAATCTCATTGTCAATTGTCATTGTTTCCATCTGTAGATTATTTGTTGGAACTCTCTTGAAATGTCATGGAACTTCCAATTCAACTTCCACCAAAAATTTCATGCACTGACCACACATAGGGAGTAGTGAATGGAGAAATGTTCAAATTTCTTCAATATGTGCATGTATGCATCGAAATTTGACATAGCTAGACTAGACACATGCCTTGACTTTATGGGAGGGTTTCAAGGCTCAAGGATGTATGATTTCATACAGAAACATTTTGAAAAAATTTCTATGTTGGCCCCATTCACAGGTCATTGTTGCCCATCATTTATTCTAGCCCTAGTACAATGTCTTTTAATAGTTGTTTCCTAGAAAATTCAACCGATCATTTCTAAATTTGGATTATTGAGTAAATCAAAGGAATATAGTGTGGGGGTTCTGTGAATAATAGTGAGAATGACCACAAGAGAATTTACATGAGGTAGGAGAATGCATGAATGAATCACACTTACTGAAAATGTTTAAACTCCCTGCTGATGTGGGGATTTCTTTAATGTTGGAGGATATCAAAGATGTGTCATTGCAACTAAGTGGACATATGTTGGTGATAGTGATGTCATCAGCTCATCATCTTCACTCATAGATTCTTTAGAGTACGATTGCATTAGCTCATAATTTTTATTATTGTTGTGATTCACCCACCACAAATTTCATATTGCACTGATCCCACATAGTGAGCAGCGAATGGGGACAACATTGAAATTTCTTCAAACTGTGCATGTATGCGTTGAAATTTGACATGGTTAGACTAGACACATGGATTGACGGTATGGGAGGGTTTCAATACTCAATGATGTATGATGTTCCCATGTAATCTTTGAGATCAACCACATTTTCATCAACGTTCATCATGCTTCACCTCTCATTGTCATCATTCATAATTCCCTTCTATAGAATCGTTGTTGGAACTATCTTGCAATTTTTCATGGAAATGCAAATACTCCCATCAAAAATTTCTTCCGCCGGCCCCACACAGTGAGAAGTGAATGGTACCAACATTGAAATGTTTTCAATCTGTGCCGGTATGCATCAAAATTTGACATGGTTAAACTAGATAGTTGCCTTGAAGGTATGGGAGGGTTTCAATACTTAAGGATGTTTGATGTCCCTGCATAATATTTGAGATCATCCATGTTTTTATAAACGTTCAATATAATGGATGTCTCATAGTGACGATAGTGAATGGGGCCTACCTTGAAGGTGAATGATCATAGTGAAATTTCTTCCACCGACCCCGCATAGTGGGTAGTGAATGGGGTCAACATTGAAATTTCTTCAAACTATGCATGTATGGGTCGACATTCGACATGGTTAGACTAGACACATTCCTTGAAGGTATGGGAGGGTTTAAAGACTCAAGGAATATGCTTGATGTCCCAACCACATAATCTTTGAGATCATCCATGTTTTTAAAAACATTCATAATGGGGCATCTCATATTTGTCAAATGTTGATTTTTCCATCTGTAGAATCTTTGTTGGAACTCTCTTGAAATGTCATGGAACTAAATTGGTTCAATATCTATTGATACCACATACCAGAGATTTTTTTATTGACGCATGTTGTCCATAATATATAATATGATCATCGGGACATGTAACACCCCATATATTGGCTTTATGTCGTTAGAATATTATAGTTTACTCAATTATTAACATTTATTTGAGCTCAGTTAGATTGGGATAAATATTTGAGATATGTACATCTCGACCTAATTATGTATTTTCTGATATTATTTTCATTGTTATATGTTCATGATGTTGATCATTATGTGAGTTGGTTAAACATGTAAAAATACATTTCTTAATTGAACATTAAATATGGATTCTTATATGAAATTGTGGTGTATATGCATGGATATGAGTTATTGGTGAACTAAACTATAGGTTGATGAGCTATGTGATAGTCAAATGACTGTAGTGTTAAGAACATACAACTTGCCTAGAGTGATTGTTTGATGATGTGACTCTAAGAACAATAGTTGCACATTATGGATTTATGTAGGGTCTTGACCCTAGTTCTATAAGGAGGGGTGGAGGTATTTCCCATCGTTTATCCTCCGAAACCTAGATTCATGGGAGGGTTGTGTGAAGTCACTCTCCCCTAGACATGTGATGGCAACTGGTAGTTGCCTATTGGGGAAGCTTGGTCAAGATGTATGACACTTCTACTTACTGGTTCTATCTGGAGTTAGGTCAATATAGTTGACGCTCTAGCTTAGTCCAACAGAAGAAAGGATATGATGGAAGATGGAAGTAGGTTATGAAGGAAGGATGCTTCGATGTTAGTTGAGAATATTGATTGGGGATTAGAGATTCCACTATTGTTTACTCATTTGGTTCCTACCATGTTTAAAACCCTCTTTTTATTTCCTATTGATATTTTAGGTTTGATAATGAGTTATTGATGAATTGATTTAATTTTGTTCGTTAAGATTATTAAATGATGCATTACTTGATCTATTGTCCTGCATGTCTTGGTATGATCATATAGGAATTATGCACTAGAGGAAATGGTTGTTTATCATTAGTACATGCATGAGATATGTGTCTGTTAGCTACGCAGACATACCCTACACATGTACACTAGTACAATTAATTAATGTATTAATTATTAAAGTAGATTATTAATTATTTATTTGAATGTTTATTGATTATGTAAATTATATTGCATACAAAATATCTAGAAGCATTAAATACCTTCTTTTGACTTTGATTGATGATTGGTATGATGAATTAAATGAGCATGGTGGGTTTTCATGTACATTTTGGGGAAAATTGTCAAAATTGTATTTATTAGCTAGCATGAGAAGAAAGACTTTGCATTTTATTTATTGTTGTTGAATGCAAGTTATTTATATTTTAGTTTTATTTTAATCTTTTCCCAAAAAATCTAGATAAGGGAGGTTGATGGATAATAATGAGGGTGGTTGAGGATAATTGGGGAAGGGTGTATGGAAAATTGATAAATAGGGAGAAGAATTGGTGAGGAAGGGGGGATTGGGAGGATTGAGCATGATGAGAGGTTGTGAAATATTTGGAAGATATATTTCTTATGATGGTTATCTGTGAGCATTGGTGCTTTGTTGTTCTTGGAGTCACAGGCACAGATAGCCAAGAAATTGAAAAGTTTATTGGAGCTAGGAAGTCGGCTAGAGACATAGTTGGCTGGGAGGATTATGTTGTTTCACTTTGGGCAAGTGGGAAAATAATACTTGTAAGTACCTAGGACTACATTACAACTGATGAGCTTCGACAAACTAAGGAGGAGGTATTTTTCGGTGGTATTTTTTTATTGATCTTTCGGATATACTTCCATTTTAATTTCTAAATATTAGAGTTAACCTATTACTTATTTCATCATGTTATTTAGATTTATCATTGAGAAAATGTAGAAGAATTGTATAAATGAAAATGAATGAAATTATGCTAAAACAAAGTTGTTATTGTGTATGTATTTAATGAATGATTAATTTTTTAGCATCCTGGATGGGTATTACAAGACATGAATCTATACTTTGATACTCCATTCTAATGTCCTTCATAATGGCATGTAAATATCAATATGTGTGAGGTAAAATATTTGACAAGGGTAACATAAATTCGCATAAAAATCTAAAACATAAAAAATAAATAGTTAATGTAAAGAATAGGGATTGTACATATTTCATTTTTATTTTACACATTAATTAACACTAAAACAAATGGGGAATAGTCATAATTTATGTACATGTGAATAAACATATTGCATACCTTACGATCTGTGTCATAGAAGTGTTAGAAAAATGATTCATAACTTTCAGGTTCACCAAGAACAATGTAGTGGAGAGAATATTTGATCTTGACCCTTTAACAATTCATTTGTTTTCCTTTTCAATCAGAGGTCCATCATAAATACCATCACTACTGTCCCCATGATCCTCATCTGGATGACTGAATAAGTATTGAATCATTTGATTTGTCTCATCATCTTGGACTATGTTATTATTATCATCTACTTCCATGGGATCATTAAATTGATCTTCATTATTTGCTTCAACTTCTTCATCTTGTACTACAACAACATTTATGCTACTACTTGGTGCTTTGTGCATAAAGTTAGGGGGAAATGTAACTTTATAATTACAAAGAATCATGAAAAATTAGTGTATGTATAAAACAATATAAAAGTTTGAGAGTACAATAAATATTAAAATAGATAATGAATGTATATACCATGGGACCATATTCATTTGATCCCCCATCCACGTGTCCATATTTTCTACCATGTTTTTTATCTATTGCTGATAAAAGTCTTTTGGGACGTCTAGAACAATAATTTTTGCAAGGAAAATAACATTTACCATCAACCATTGCACCCTCTTTAATTCTTTTCCCAACTCTAATGTTTTCTGACATTCCTCCCCATAGACTTATACTAAAAAAAATACGTGCTTTTTGTTCACCGAGAAGATCTGCAAACCCTTTTTTAAGTGTCGTTAATATAGAAAAATTGTCGCAACATCCTTAAAATGAAACATATTTATAGATTTTATAACGTCGCAATTTCGACGATCATTGACAAAATCAAATTTGACTTGGTCAAAATACTAGGTGATCATTGGAGGGATAAAACCTAGTTTCCACAACGTCGCAACTATGACAACTATCTTCACAAACGTGGCAAGAGAGACGACTATGTCACAAACGTGGCAAGAGAGATGACTATGTGGAAAAAGTGGCAAGAGATAAGACAATGTGGCAAGAGAGACAACAACGTGGCAATAGCGACGTTATCGGGAAATATGAAAAAAAAAATTAAATATTCCTCTATTTTTCGATAGTATGGCCAATTTTCTCCATAACGCCGCAAATAGAACCTCAAAAATTTCACAATATGTACTAGTGAAAGGTTGAAGTTACTCCTTCATGGCATCCTCATGCTCCAATGTAGAATATTAAGGACTATAACAAGTTCATTGGACAATTACCTTTCCTATTGATCAGTTCTTAGAAAGTTTGAAATTCCTTTCCATTATGTGCACTAGATGGACCTAGAAGTCGCCCTCATTCTCCACCTAAATTAGAGTCCAATCAATTACATGGTAAGGTTTAGGAATATACTTTTAAGGAAAGAAACATGAAACATATTATGCACAAAAATTGATGAAGGAAATGCAAGAATATATGCAATAAGTCTAATCCTCTCTAAGAATTTAAATTTCCCACAGAAGAGGACTACAAATCTCAAGTAGATTACCAATTTCAGTGAAGTTTTCTTAGCGTTCACTTTCAATAAAAAATGCTTTCCCACAAAAACCTCTCTATGTGCTCTACCCTTCCGTGAATAAATTTTCCACCTTTCCTATGAAGAATTTAATTATACTTTATTTTTACCATATTCTGTTCCATTTTCTTTAATTGTTCTCACCCAACAATTACTCTATCTATTGGGTTGTCCCATCTCATTATAATTTTTCACTTTCTTCCATAACATTTTTTAAATATTATCATCTTTAAATATGCTCGATACCCATCATTATACAAAAATTGAACCAAATGGAGATAGTATTCCCACCTAGAGATAGTCTACATTACATACATCCTCAACATATATTCTATCACCTAATTGATCCTCTCTATCTTTCCATTTGACTCTGGGTGATATAAAGTACCAAAATTTATTTTTTTCCCAAATCCCTTAAAAAATGATTTCAAAACAATTGATGTAAAATTGAGATCTCTATCATATACAATTCCCTTAGGTAGACTATGTAGCCTATAAATTTCTCTCATGTAAATTTATACAATGTCTGTTTCTTTATGTGTTAGCTTCACAGGATTAAAATAGACTGCTTTTGTTAATTTATCCACCAGTACCATGCTAGAATCCTCTTTCCTTACAATCTTTAATAGTTTTATAGTAAAATCAATTATAGAAACTTATCATTTCCACTCAAGAATGGAAAATGGTTGTACAAATATAGTCGGATGTGTGTTCTCATCCTTAACCTTCTAACATTCCATGCACCTAGATATTGAATCAGCCACATCATTATTCATGCCTAGCCAAAACTATCAGCCTCTTATAGGTTCAAATGTTTTCTCATATCTTGGATCCATAGAATAAGGCACATTGTGGATTTCTCTTCACAATATAATTTTCATATCTTTTAATTTAGGTACAGATACCCTTCCCCTACACATCAGGAATCCATCCTCTTTCAACTCATAATCATTAAATTTCTTTTGAAAACTAACTTGTTATAATATTTCTTTTGCTTGCAAATAATGTTTATTTGAATCTACAACTTACAAAATTCTATCTTTTAAATATAAAATATACATGTTTATGGATATAACATGCATCTCATTCACTCTCCTATTGAGTGCATCAACCACTTTGTTCTGTTTAACTTTAAGATTATTTATATCAAAGTAATATTCCCTGAGAAATTCTAACTATCTAACTTTCTTGGTATTTAAATTTGGTTTTCCAAACAAGTATTTCATACCGCTATGCTCTATCCTTAGTTAAAAAACAAATCCCAAGAGATAATTCCTCCACATATTTGTGACATGAACTATGGCTTCAAACTCTATGTCCTGTGTGGCATAGTTCATCTCATGTTATTTCAACTACCTTGACTCATAGCATAGCATGTGCCCATTTTGAGTATGAAATCCACCAAACCCTTGTTTTCATGCATCTATGAACACTCTAAAGTTGTGATTTTTATCAACAATATTTAGTGTGAGTGAACTTGTTAACAAATATTTCAAATGGTAAAATATTTCTTCACATTCATAAGTCCATTCAATTTTTACACCTTTCTTTTGCAAAGAGGTGTGTGCAATCTTTGAAAATACCTCAATAAATATTTTGTAATAACATACAAGTCCTATGAAAGATCTGAACTATGTAACAACCCTTTGTGTTTCCCATTATCTAATTTCCTTAAACTTGTTTGGGTCCACTGTGATGTCCTCCTTTGATGTAATGTGGCCTATGTAGTGGATATGCTTCTGATAAAATGGGCACTTTATTAGATTTACATATAACTAATGCTCCCTTAAAACCTATAGGACCACCCTCAAGTGGTGCTCATGCTCTTATTCAAAATTGAAATAGATGATAATATCATCGAAGAAAATAATTACATTATTTCCTAGATACTCTTTGATCACTCCATTCACCATGAACATGAAGATGGTTGTTGCATTTGACAACCCCAAAGGAACCATTACAAACTCATAATGACCATACCTTGTTGTAAATGTTGTCTTTTTGATATCTTCTTTTTTTATTTTCACCTAATGATATCCCAACCTGAGGTCTATTGTACTTATGCTTACACTGAGATGGTGGGGAAAATCAATATAATATATATTTTACTTTAAATGATAATTAATCTATCATTCATTAAATTTAAAACAAAAACTATATGTAAACTCAAATTAGAATACACATAGTTTAATTTGGAAATGCTTTTGGGAGAAAACCACAGAAATTGTGTTTATAAGTATTTGTAGGAACCAATATATTGTTACAAATCTTGTAGGAACGAACCTACTAGAGACACCAATATCTTTAGTTGATCTCCAAATCAACAATATATTGTGTAGGAACCAACTTAATAGAGACACCAATCTCTTCAGTTGAGGACCAACTTAACAAGATATTGTGTAGGTACCAACCTAATAGAGACACCAATCTCTTTAGCTTAGCACGAAATCAAAAAATTATTGTATAGGAACCAACCTATTGGAGACAAGAATCTCCTTAACTAAGAACCAATTCATTAAGACCTATATAGGTACCAATATAATATATCTATACACATAGTACTTCCAACACCACCTGCATGCTTCATGTCTCATTCATTTCACAACATCATCATTGTAACATCCCGCTCTGGCACACTAAGAACACTTATTATTTGAGGACACTTGCTCGCAAGTGATATGGACCCTTTTTGATGTTAGACCTTATATATTTGATTTGATGATTTGATGTTGACATTTCTGACATGATTATTGGTGATGCAGGTTGACGATAGCTTGCCGACCAGACTCACATATGGAGTAAAAGGGACACACACGATTGCAGAGAGGTTGAGAGAGAGGGGTGGACAGCAGCCCTGCCACTACCTGCTAGCACTCCCGCCGTGGCTCGAACTGTAGGTTAACGATTACCTAGTTCGAGAGGACCCATGATGCCAAGGGGGCCGACTGCGACTGCGGCAGAGGACCCACGATGCCATGGGGGCCTTATTCCTTAGAACCCTTAGTCTGCTACAAGTTCACCTGGCGGAGTGTTGACTCCAGGGGTTATAGAGGTCTACCAATCAGTTCAGTTGGCAAGTGGCACCCTTGGAGAACGTGGTGCATCCTGAAGGGCACGTCGCACCAAAGAAACTCAGTTGGCGAGTGGCACCCTTGGAGCACATGGTTCATCCTGAAGGGCACGTTGCCCAAAAGAAATTCCAAAGGCGAGTGGCACCCTTGGAACACGTGGTGCGTCCTGAAGGGCACGTCGCATTATTGTGGAGGAGGCGTCAGCCTAAGTAACCCTAAGTCCTCAGCACCTAAATAAAACCTTAAGCAATTCCCTTAACCTATCATTGCCTAGCTCAGAATCTAAACCCTAAGCCTAAGACCTTCTAGAAAAAGGGGGGGGAAATTTACTGTGGCCTTAACAAATGAAAATTCAAAAAAGGGAAAACAAAAACACAGACCTTTATTCTCCCGTTATCCTTGTCTACTTAATTAAAATATCCTCCATCGCCTTGACCTTCCAGTATCCATCTCCCTTTTTCTTGTCTAGTTCACATTACTATATCGCCATCCCTCCCCGTAATTCCTCTTTATTCGTTTTAGGTAATACATTTATTTTTCCCCTATACTAGTTTGCCATCGCCTTAATCTCTCATTATCCTATATATACATATATATTAATGGTAAATTAAATGATGGATAATGATAAACTACAAAGATGAATGCATGCTTATAAATAGAAAAATGAAAATACATATATGTATACTTATATTATAAACAATTGTAAACAAATAAAGTTAAGCATG
>JASDQU010203133.1:0-10382 GCA_032191745.1 Picea mariana | reverse complement strand
ATTTCCCTTTCCATATAGAAACTTGAACTTAGGGGCTTCCGTCCATACTGTTAAGTTTTACTGCTGTTATTAGGTTATTTCCAAATTTCATGAGCATTCAATGCATTTCCAAAACAACAGTATAAAGAGGATCACTGAAAGAAACATAATCACAAGGTACAAAACATTTTATCCTGGGAAACCCTCATGGGGAAGAAAACCCAACAAAACTTGCTCAATAATCTATTGCCAATACAATGCCAAGAATAAGACCAAAACACCAAAGACAGAACAAGACCAAGCATGCACCTCTCTTCTCCTTTGTTAGACTTCTTCTCGCAACTGCATTTGTCTTCACGATATGTGCACTACATGAGTGAGTGAGTGTGTTCAAATGAGACACCGTCCTCACATATAAATACAAGTTGTGAGGTGGTGCTAGGGTTGTGACTCTTCACTTGGTGGAGCCAACTTCTCCTAGAAGTGGCTAAAACCACTTTACAATTACTAGGGGCCAAATTTAAAAATACCACCATACAAATACATGTTGACCAATCCACAAAAGGGGATTTGATCTTATACAAGATCTGACTTGATCAATCCACAAAAGAGGATTTGATCTATACAATAATGACTCAAATATAAGTAGAATATTCTTCG
This sequence comes from Picea mariana, assembly GCA_032191745.1. Taxonomy (NCBI): domain Eukaryota; kingdom Viridiplantae; phylum Streptophyta; class Pinopsida; order Pinales; family Pinaceae; genus Picea; species Picea mariana. The sequence goes on along the minus strand of JASDQU010203133.1, from coordinate 9,743 downwards.
AAGTTATAATAATTCAATACTCCCCCTTAATGACAAGGGTGTTCTACTGACATGACTCAATACAACATCATCAAGAGAAGGAGAGGAAAACATCATCATCAACATATGGAATAGTGACTGACACATCTATAAATCATCAAATTTTTTTCTCAAAATCATAGTAATATAATTGGAACATAAACATCTATATGTGGCAATAGAATGAGGTTGGTGCATCAACGACAATATCTATGGTACTCTGACAGACTATCCTTACCGAACCTTTGAGATTTTCCTAGGAATAATAATATTCCCTAGGATATAGAATCCTAACTGAGCTACTACTATTGACCACAACTAGCATATACATGCACAGGTACTTTGATAGACTGTCCTTACCGAACCTTTGGGATCTTCTGAGGGACGATCAGTCCCCTAGGATATAAAATCCTAAATCAGCTACCCGTTGTTGGTCAAGATACCACAATATCATCAACATCACTCCCCTTTCGAGGGAGGTCCATTTAAACTACACCAATATTGTCTCAGAAGTACTCAAACTTCACACGAGAAAAAGGCTTAGTCAACACATCTGAAACCTGCCCATCTGTGCCAACATATTGGAGCTTTACAACTCCCTTTTGCACCATGCCATGCCACAAATTGCTAGCAAGAAACCTCCCCCTTTAACTACACCAGGGTTCAAGATGTAGAAAGAGTGAATAACTATCTAAAATTTAGTCAATTCTCTATACTACCCCAAACATACCAAAACTAATGTAAATAAAAAAAATGGAGAAGAGATAAGGTAAATATACCTTTGATCCCACGTCTGGTGATGATATCCTCACGCTTGGAAGTTCCACTGACTACATGTCTCCTCCCATGGCTGACCTGCATCCAAATATAGGCAAACAAAGAACTACAAGCATGCTATTCTATGCATAAGTTAGGGTTAGATGTAAAATGTCAAGTATAAATCAATAAAAGTACTCAAGACACCATCATTTGGGAAAGGAAAATGTGATTCTTTTATTCATAGTACAAAGATTATACCTTACAATCTGAGTCGACCACCATTCCGCGGACCTGGTTCGTGCTCCTCTTTACCATGTTCCAAGTGCACCTTGTATGGACTTCTTCTCTCAACCTTCTGATCACTTCTATGGAAGGGAATGGTTAAATGGAGGAAGAAGGGGTTGATGAGGGTATGCTAAGGCAATATCTCACAAAAGGCAGGAATATTTTGGGCAAGGAGGGGAATTGAAATTGGGTAGAGTTTCATTATTCTTGTGATTAGATTGAAAATGAGACCCCAACACCTCCATTTATATGCGAAAAGGATGGTTATTCGGTTGGGTGACAAGCTATAGCAGGTGGATTAGTTGGGAAACCTTTAATAGCCCGTGAATTTAAACAATTTCCTTGCAAATTTTTATTTTTTGCAACTTTTGCAAGCATATGCGGGATGTAATGGTGCAACATGCGTATGTACATGATATGTAGTGGTGAATAAAGTGTATGTAAGTGGGTTGTAATGGTGCAGGGTGCGTACATCTTCCAAAAAATGGTTTTTTAAGAAAAGCTTCTCAACAGTGCTTTGGAAAAATATGAAAGTAAGAGGGCCAAGTCCATGTATGCAAGAATAGGGCATATTAGGGCTATAACAGATGCCCCCTAATGTGTGAGGTCAGAAGAGAAATTGATGGCTGAAATACATAACAATATCTTCACCAATGTACGAGATCAAGTGAGCCTGGGACCAGAGTTCAGGAGGTTCCATCTGCAAAACAACAATTGTCTCTCCGAGGCGGGCACACCCATGCTCAAGATGAAATAAATCATGGATGCCAATCAAATACACTGCAGATCCATGTCATATAACTATATAAAGTGTAGCCACGATAAATACACATCAGACCTACATCTCGAAATAAGTCAAAGATATACAAGTAGAGTATCCATCTTCAAGAATCTAGTGATGCCCAATGGCTGGAGATGAGGTCGTCAGAGCTCGAGCAACAACTTCAAGATATTCAAAACTTAGGTAGGAGTATAATGGGAGTTTATAAATCACTACCCTGAGGTATTCAACGAATCGTCAGGAAAAGACATGTGGATCTCGATGATCAGGTAGAGAACTTTGTCAATTTTGAATCAGGAATTGATTGGACTCTCGGGATGGCTGACTCATGAGGTCAAGAGACAAACTGTAGAAAGGATGAATTAGGTTGGGTGAAACTTCCCTCAGAGAAAATCATGAAAGATGATCAGAATCATGCAACATGATATTGACATAAGTCCATGATGCAGGAGGCAACACAAACTCTCCATGTGTTTGGAAGAGTAACCAAATAGAGGAGGACATAACTCTATGTAGCGAGAACAACTTCCTAAGGTCATACTAGATCCCAATGCTTGACGAACAAATGGAAGGATGTGCTTTGTCCAATATCGATTCTTTGTGATGATAAAAAAAATACATATTTCTTGTCCCCTCTTTTTGAGATATTTGATTTTTTTGTCTTTTTCAATGTTTTGAGAGCTTGAAAAAGAACAAAAGAATTCTATGTTACAAAGGAGGAACGAGTGTCGCAAGAAAGCATACTAGTTCCAAGCGCAAGGAACACACTAATGCTTAGAGCAAGGAGACATGTATAGGAAAAGGACACTCGAGGAAAATTCCTCCATGGGTCAAGGTGTCAGGTCACGGAGGCAAGAAGTGCTACAAGGCTTGCATATAAGGCATGCTTAAAAGGTTCAGTTGAGAGCAACATGGAGCCTGTTAGCACCAAGACCCACATCTACAAAATTGGCATAAGACATTAGTCAATTTTTTTCCTGGAAAGTCATTGTCGAAAGTACTACCTAATATCCCAAGACTGGTGTAGTGATGGCACTGCGTAATTCCACAGTGTGCTACCAAATCTCCCAGGCGCTGTGAATTTCACAGTGTGCTACCAAATCTCCTCGGCACTGTAAAATTCACAGTGCGCTACCAAATCTCTCGAGCGCTGTGAATTTCATAGTGTGCTACCAAATCTCCTGGGCGCTGTGAATTTCATAATGCGCTACCAAATCTGGATCGGTGCTACCGAAATTGTGGGCCCGTTTGGAGGAGACGCTACACAAGATCGCTACCCAGTGCGCCACCAAATGAATCTACCAATAAATGCCTGGATTCAAGGAGTTCGAGTTATCATTCTCGTGAGTGGCTGATGATGTGGAGAAGAGAAAGGATTATAGGTGGCAGCATGATGACAACGTTTAACCACTAGAGGACGCTTGGCAATGGAAAGGAATGCGCAGCAAAGAAGACCACGTCATTTAAATCATGTTGGATTGGTTTCCTTCATGACTCCTTTTTTGTAGCAGTTTGTTAATAATTGTTAGCATACATGTTCGATTGATAGATATTATTGGAGAATCCGATGCGAGGAAGGGCTAGCTCGCACCTCTAGCTGTTGCCTTTCCTTTTTGTTATAAATCCATGTTCCAAATGAAGAAATAGGGGAAGGACGAGAGGCTTTGTTTTTGTACTTTGACAGATTAATTTGAAGATAACCTCTCTTATCATTTTTTGTGTTAAGAATTCATTTGCAGAAAGAAGTGATGTTTAGCTATGTTTTTTCTTTGTTTTGACTCTTAAGCTTTGTTCTTCTTCAACAACAAGTGTGAGAGGGTTTCTTAGGAGGATCTTTTGAGATATTCTACCTTGTGGGTTTGCTAAATCTCTTCTGAAAATGATCTTCAGATTATGATTCTTCTTCTACTGTATAAATAGTATGCTTGAAAAGGATTTTCATGTCTTTCTATTTGCAGTTCTATGTTTTCTCATAAAAATCTTCCACCTAAAAGCCTTGAAAGGCTAAACATTGCTTTTGGATGATCTTTTTTTTTGCATATGGAAGATGATTTGTAGGGATAGATTCATATGATTTGTCAAGTCAAGAAGATAGCTTCAACCCTACCTCTCTCATAATTTCAAAATCAACTTTCTTTTTGTATTTCTTGATGTGTAAGGCTTACCGCTATGTAGTCATGGGGTGACTCCTTGCACTAACATTTTTGGCACTGTTTCCGGGGACAGATTTGAGCAGATTGAAAAGCTCCCTGGGAAGAATGACATTGCATAGCTCCAGATTTAGATGGTGACTAAAGTTGGACACCTTCAAGACTGCACATTCACCATGGCGACTTCATTGTTCAGAATCTATTGGTGACTCCACTAGAATGAGACCAATTAAATGGTTATGAAGGCTATCTTGTCCAAGAGGTTTTCCCCACTCAATTTCTCAGCCATAGATGATTATCCACATCATGTTCCTCTTATTGATGAATGGCAAGCTCTACTGCCCAGATTTTATAAAGGTGAGGATGACAACCCTATTGAGCATATTCAATAATTTCATGCTTTGATGCAACAACTTGACATCCATCATGAAGATATATTGATGAAAATGTTCATGTATTCATTGGATGGGGATGCAAGTAAATGGTATTTCTCGTTACCCCCTTCCATCATTTCATCCTTGAAGGATTCCCACAGAGTATTCAATGAACACTGCAAAAGGTTTTATCCCTCTGAAAGTATTTGTCATAACTGCTGTGAGGGATATGTATAATGTACTCAAGATTTGTTAGATTTCTCTGTTGAATATAAAGATGAAAATGATTTTATTCACTGTCCAAATGAAAGTATAAATAATACTCTTGTATTCGGAGAGGAAAACATTCATAACTTTGTTTCAGATGAAAATCATGTGTATGAAAAAAAAGAAGCAACAATTATTGTTGCCCCTGAAATGGATATTTTTAACAATTATATTCTTGATGAAATTATTGCTTTAGAGGTTGATTATAGGTATGAATAGAAGCCCATTTTTTATGAATATTCTAGTGATGATGAGCAACAAGCTTATCCTACATTTGATCACTATGAAGACAGAGAGTATGATGCAGAGGTTGGCCTTGTCACATAAGACATAACCGGAAGATTTGACTAGGAGAAGCCCTTAGTTGAGGCACATGAACAAATCGTTTATACACAACCATAAGTAAATCAATAGTCATCAGTGGATCAACAACCACCTACGCCAATCCTTCTTCCACTTGTACCCACATTTTACAGTGAGCAACTTGAAGTGGAAAAATAAATATGCTATCAGTCCCATGTGTTTTGTCACCATTTTCATGACCCTCTAGGGGTGTATATGGAGTTGTATTTCTCAAATGTTTTGGAACCTGTAAAATTTATTATGTCAGTAGTAGTCAGAGGAGATATAGGAAATTTTTTCAAACCACTGTCATATTCCTCTTGTCTACTGTCAATCATTGGCATTATAAAGACTCATGTCAATAAGTTGCTTGAATGGCTTTGGTGGAATTTTGCCTTCACCTAGCCCATTGTAAAATTCAGTTAGCTTAGGTTTTGAACATAAATAATCTCCATCAAGAGTAGGTGTGTTTTCTTTCTGTTTGTAAGTAGAGTAATATAAGTTGTCAGTATGTTGTCTTCAACATGATGCATCAGAGCATGAATCCACAACCCAAAACTAAGGCACTGGAGCTGCAAAAGGAGTTCTTAGAGCCTCACAGGGATGACTCTATCCCCCATGAAGCCTGATGTTAGCACCAAGACCTACATCTACAAAATTGGTGTAAGACTAGTCAAATTTATTCCTAGAAAGTCACTGCCGAAAGTACTACCTAATCTCCTAAGACTGGTGTAGTGATGGTGCTTGTTAATTCCACAGTGTGCTACCAACTCTCCTGGGCGCTGTGAATTTCATAGTGCGCTACCAAATCTCCTGGGCACTGTGAATTTCACAGTGTGCTACCAAATCTCCTAGGCATTGTGAATTTCACAGTGCTCTACCAAATCTCTTGGGTGCTGTGAATTTCACAATGCACTACCAAATCTGGATTGGTGCTACCGAAATTGCGGGCCCGTTTGGAGGAGATGCTACACAAGCTCGCTACCCAACACACTACCAAATGATGCTACCAACAAACGCCTAGATTCAAGGAGTTCGAATTATCATTCTGGTGAGTGGATGATGATGTGGAGAAGAACAAGGATTATAGGTGGCAACATGATGACAATGTTTAACCACCGGAGGACGCTTCGAAATGGAAAAGAATGTGCAACAAAGAAGACCACGCCATTTAAATGATGTTGGATTGGTTGCGTACACGACTCCGTTTTTGTAGCAGATTGTTAATAACTATTAGCATAGGTGTTTGATTGATAGTTTTATTGGAGAATCTGATTTGAGGAAGGGCCAGCTCACACCTCTAGCTATTTCCTTTCCTTTTTGTTATAAATCCATATTTCAAATGAAGAAATAGGGGATGGCTGAGAAGCTCTGTTTTTGTACTTTGACAAATTAGTTTGAATATAACCTCTCTTATCATTTTCTATGTTAAGAATTCATTTGCAGAAAGAAGTGATGTTTAGCTATGTTTTTTCTTTGTTTTGACTCTTAAGCTTTGTTCTTCTTCAACAACAAGTGTGAGAGGGTTGCTTAGGAGGATCCTTTGAGATCTTATACCTTGTGATTTGATAAAACTCTTCTAAAAAGGATCTTCAGATTATGATTCTTATTCTACTGTATAAATAGTATGTTTGAAAAGGATTTTCATGTCTTTCTGTTTGTAGTTCTATGTTTTCTCATAAAATTCTTCCACCTGAAAGCCTTGAAAGGTTAAACATTGCTTTTGGATGATTTGTTTTGCTACATATGGAAGATGATTTGCAGGGATAGATTCACATGATTTGTCAAGTCAAGCAGATAGCTTCAGACCTACCTCTCTCATAATTTCAAAATCAAATTTCTTTTCATATTTCTTGATGTGTAAGGCTTACCCCTATGCAGTCATGGGGTGACTCCTTGCGCTAACAGAGCCGACATTAGGCCAATTATGCAGAGATGCAAATGCAAAAAAGAAAGACACATTGATACCCCCTTTCATGTAATTTTAATGATCTCAGAGAAGGTAAGCTCGGTAGTTTTTTCACATTTAGAGAGTCTGAAAAAAAGTAAAAGAAGACTCTAGAGAGTACCTTTTTCAGAGATAGTCTAGTTGGTTCGAAAAAGGGGTAAACTTGCACCGAAAAGATGTCTAATCAATTTTTTTTAATGAGTGTGACAAAGACAATATCACTCGGCAATATATCAATTTTAAGGAGTTTGAAAAGAGGTTAAATATGGACTCACAACCTTTTTCTGAGTTTAGTCTTCTTAGCCCGAAAAAGTATAAAAGTTACTGAGGAGAACTCTCCATGTGAGACGAATCTCCCGAGGCGTATCGTTTTCTGCTATAATCTACAGGTTGGAAAAAGGGTTAAAATCGTGCCAGTAGATGTTCTTCTAGAAAAATTTAATGAGTGTGAAGGAACATGGTCACTCGACGATCTTTTCAATTTTAGGGAGTCTGAAAAGAGCTTAACTATGGACTCCATGGGGGTTCCTTTTTCATAATTAATATCCAAGGCCCAAAAAAGGTGATAAACCAAAACCAAGGAGAATGTTACTTTTTCAAAGATTTAGTCCCTCAAGCCCGAAAAAAGGTTAAACTTATGCCTGAGAATACTCTTCTAGCGAACCGAAGTTCCTAGAGCATACCTTTATTCGGGAAATTGACTGTCTAGAATGAAAAAGGGGTAAACTACCGTCGCATAGATGTGCCTTCAAACTTGAGTTTGGCGAGCGTGAAGGGAAAAAATATCGCTCGACAATAATTTAATGTTTAGAGAGCCTGAAAAGGGATTAAAGAAGACTCCAGGGACATACGTTTCTCAGTTAATCTAGACAAGATCGAAAATCATAAATACAATCTTGTCAGATGTTGCTTTCGAATTGTAAAGCGAGCTTGAAAGTCGACAAAGATTTCTTATTTGGGAGTCTCGAGGGTAAGGAAAAGAGTGATGGTGCATCAAACGTATGAGGCTTAATATCATAATCATGACAGGACTAACAAGGACTCCCGAGCCTATAGTCATTACTGACAGCATGGACGCCAAAATGAAACCAGGATCTACCTAGGTAATCCATGTATAGGTAGGCTCTACCACCTAATTACGACACTTCTAGAGAAACAATGAAGGTTTCATATCACACTTCGGTGGGTTCGATCCTATGGCAAAGTGGAAAAGACAATGAGATGTAGAAAGTGGAGACGAAATCCTAACTTATATGCAAAAAGTTGGAAAAAATGACTTTTACCAAAGGATACCAAAAGTGACCCATCCCCAAAAAATTACCAAACCAAAAGGAAAAGAGTACCATAACTTCCAATAAGAAACTTAGAATCAGAACCAAGTGATTTCCAAGCCAGGAAAAAATACAAAGGGGGTCAAAAAGTGGCAAAAAAGGCCAAAAAAGGCCAAAAAAGGCCAAAAAAGTCTATAAATAGAAGCTGGCAACTCGTTTTCACCATTGCAATTTGAAAATTAACCAAAAGGAGAAAAAACCCCTTTGCTAAAGAAGTTGATTCCAGGAGCTTCAGTGGACAAAACGAACTTCCACTTGGACCAAGTAAGTACAATTTCACCCCTCTTGCATTTCAATTAGTCATTTATGCATTTAATTTGGTTTTTTAGGGGGTGTGCTCTCCTAAAAAGAGTGGCCTTGCGTGTACACGGGATGTCCAAGGTCAACCCGTGTATGTAATCAGACATAAAACACTCTTTCCATGTATATATGCGATTGTGACCAATAAAACCCGCATACACCCTTGCAAGCTTGGAAAAAATAAAATGCAAGAGTTAACTTCCTCCAATTTTTCCATGGAATAGGATGTATGTCCACTGGAGGGAGAGGGAGCATGAGGACATAGATATACTGGTCGAACAGGACCCTACAACCATTATCACACTGAAACAATGCGGGCTATGGAATTTTTTCCAGTTTCCTTTTATGAGGGAACAACCTAGGTTACTTAACGCCCTTGTTGATTATTGGCACCCGGATGCAGAGGCATTCATGTTAGAGGTCCAGTCGTTGAATCCAATGACTGAGGATATCTACTTCCTGACTGGCCTCTCGAGGAGAGGGGAACCAGTCAATCTGCATACCTTCCCTTCTAGGCCTTTCAACATCGAGGACTACATCCAAATGTACTGTGAGGCTGGCCCTGAGAAGGTAGGTTCTCAGGTGCTTATTCATAATATCACTAGCTTGACTCTTTGGGTGATCTTGTTACTGACTGGGCAGATTAATGGATCCATGACCCTACACTAGGCCTCCCGGGAACACATGCACTGTGGAATTTAGTGCCAGGAGGCACATATTTTTGACTGGAGAACGACCATGCTTACATGCATGAAGAGACAAATGACAGAGTGTCAGCAATGTAGCAACACAAAATTTGGGTTTGGCACTATCTTATGTTCTTTTTTCTTCTTTGAGAGTACCCAGTCTCAGTCCCAGTCCCAGAGAGATGGTATGGGGGCATGTGGCCTCCTTCCCAGTGGTATGCAGATGAGCAACATTGCTTCTATGACAGGGGGGAGGGAGGACCATAGAGGCCTTCAATGACACATTTTTTGACTAGTGGGCATGACAGATTTTGACGATTGAGGACTACCCCTATGTCGAAATCAACTTCTCCAGGGATCCAAACATGCCCATGCCTCCCGGAGAGGAGCAAGGAGAGATAAGTAACATTTTTTTAATGTTATTTAATTTTTATTTGCTTTTGTATATATCATTTTTATATGTGTATAGAGTATTGAATCTTATGTATCTGCTATGTATAGA
>JASDQU010203131.1:0-18852 GCA_032191745.1 Picea mariana | reverse complement strand
AAACTTTAAGACAATGTAAAGGTCAAACTGTACAAAGTTTCACAGAAGAATTTAGGAAGAAATCTCTTGCATTAAACATTCCTTTGAATTCTTATGAAACTTTAATGAAGTATATTTGCGCACTTCATAGTTATATTCGTCATACTTTGCTAATGTTTAACCCCACTAGTCTTGATGAAGTTTGTGTTCAAGCCAATCACCTTGAGAACAGGGGAAAGCATGTTCAAGAATATCCCACAAACAAACCTTCCAATCTCCCACATAAGCCATTTAGGAAGTTTAAAAGGAAGGACAAGAAGATCGCCACAATGACGAGAGAAGGAGGAAATCCATCTTGTACTCATTGCAAGAAAAGTGGTCACGATGATGAACACTGTTGGAAACTACATCTAGAGAAGATACCAAAACAGTTCGGTGGAAAGGGGAAGAAAAAAACCGTTGCTACAGTGCAACAAGATCTTGGTTCTGATTCAGGAGACGGAGGAAAGATCACAACGGTTGGAGTACAAGGTAAAGATTCCCTTCATGCTAGTTCAAATTCCAATAATGAATCTCATGATGATGAGTGGAAGAGGAATGAATTATTTCATATAAGGGTTGTATCTAAACATGCTAAGATAGATACATTGTTTGATCCGGGTTCCCAAGTAAACTTGATATTTGAAGCACTTGTCAAAAAGATGGGTCTTTAAATGAAACCACATCCAAAGCCTTATCCTCTTGGTTGGGTATGTGATAAAGCAAAACTTGATGTCACCAAAAAATGTAGGGTTAGATTTGTTATTGCTTCAAAGTTGATTGATGAAGTGGATTTGGATGTTGTATCACTTGATATATGTGGCATAGTGTTGGGGAGTCCTTATCTTTATGATAGAAAATCAATCTTCTTTCTTCATGAGAAAAAATACCACCTTACTAAGGGGGGAGTGGAATATATTGTTAGAGCTCACAACCTGAGGGTAAACTCAACACTTGTTAGTGCAGGACAAATGAAGAGACTCATAAACACTAATAAGAGATATGTACTCATGGTTGTAAGGGAGAAATATGTCAGAACATCTGACGCTTTCCAAGAATGCAATCCTTTTCATAAGAGAGAATTAATTCATATTGTTTCTAATTATGATGATATTTTCCAGGAACCAGATGGATTACCTCCTAAGAGGGAAATCCAACATGAAATACATCTTCAAAAAGATTCTCCTCTTCCTAATGTGGGCATGTACATGATGTCAGTTGTGGAGATGACAAAGATCAAGAAGAAGGTACATGGATTATTGGATCAAGGGGTCACCAGGATCAAGTCATCTACTTGTGGTTCTCTGATTGTGATGGTGCCAAAGAAAGATGGCACATGGAAAATGTGTGTCTATTACCGGGCCTTAAGTAAAATAACGGTAAAAAATCGATACCCTCTTCTTCGAATAGATGATTTACTTGATCAGTTAAAGAATGTTGTTTATTTCACTAAGTTGGATTTATGCAATGGATACCATTAGATTAGGGTTGCAGAACATGATGCATGGAAGACTGGCTTTAAAACCAAATAGGGATTGTTTGAGTGGTTAGTTATGCTGTTTTGGCTTTGTAATGCTCTGAAAACTTTCATGCGTGTGATGAATGATGTATTCCGGCCTTTTCTAGATGATTTTGTGACTGTATATTTAGACGACATTCTTATTATTAGTGGGACTTGGGATGAACATGTGAGGCATGTAAATCAAGTATTGGATACTTTGCAAAGGGAAAAGTTGTATGTAAAATTGTCCAAATGTGAATTTGGTAAGACTGCACTTGTGTACTTAGGTCATATTGTAGGAGGAGGACAATTCAAAATTGATCCTTCCAAGATTCATGTAATTGTAAATTGGCCTGAGCCCAAAAATGTAACTGAGATACAAAGCTTCTTGGGTGCAGTCCATTATTGGAGGAGGTTCATTTCAAACTTCTCCTTTATAGAAGCTCCTTTGCATGCCTTAACCAGTGTGAAGAATACTTTTCAGTGGGGAGGAAAGCAAGAAAAATATTTCAACACTTTCAAGAAAAATATCAATACCGCACCAGTATTAGCACTGCCAAATATTCAACAACCCTTTTAGATCGAGATGGATGCCAACAAATATGCCATGGGTGCAATATTGATGCAATATCATAAGCCTATCTATTACCACTCTTAAACTTTTAACCAAGCTGTTGTTAACTATCCTACATATGATAAATAGTTGTATGCATTAGTTCAAAGCGTAAAGAAATGGAAACACTACTTATTAGAGAAGGAAACAATCATACATACAAATCACCAACCCTTACAGTATCTCCAAGCACAAACCAAACGTGCAACAATCTTGACACTATAAATGGATGGGTTTCCTACAACAATTTTATTTAGTAATCAAGTACAAAAAGGGTACAAGTAACAAGGTAGCTGATATGCTTTCTAGACCTCCTATTGCTTCTTCTATTATTTTGAAGAATACTTCTTTATCTCATGATAACTATGTTGGACAATATTCCATTGATGAAGTTTTTAAAGAAGTATATGAGAAGCTAACCCATGGTGCACAGATAGATAACTATTGTCTGTAGGGAAAACTACTCTACCATCTTGGAAAGCTATGTATTCCTACACGTGAATGAGTCCGTGTAATATGAGAAGCTTACACTTCTCTTGTGTCTGGGCATTTTGGGGTAGGAAAAACTATGGCTCATTTACATAGATTTTGTTACTGGCCTCAAATGAAAGAAATTTTAACTAAATATGTAAAGGGGTGTGTGATGTGTTCTACTTGTAAGCCCACTAATAGAAAACTGGGGCTATACTCACCACTACCTGTTCCATCCCATCCATGGGAAAGTATCTCCATGGATTTTGTAGGGGGTTTACAAATGTCGAAAGGGGGTCATGACTATTTGTATGTTGTAGTGGATAGGTTCAACAAGATGTGTATCTTAATGCCATGTAAAAAGAAGATCACTACTAAGGAGAGTGCTAATCTCTTATTTCAGTATGCTTGGGTTCACTTTGTGTTACCCACATCCATTATCTCAGATCGAGATACTCGATTCCTTGGGGATTTTTGGACAAGATTGTGGAGAATGATGGACACAAAATTGAAGAGGATCATTTCTTTCCATCCACATACCAATGGATAGACAAAGGTTGTAAAACTGATAGTGGTACTTTTGCTTCAAGGCTACTGCAAAAAGCATCCCAAGTTATGGGATGAACAAATACCCTATGTACAACATGCTTACAACCGAGCCTTACATTCCTCTACTCAACGTTGGCCTTTTGAGACATGTTTTGGGTACCTACCTAAAGTTCCTTTGGACTTGATGTATGGGAGAGATGCCGATTGAAATGAAGAAAGAAATGAAGACAAAGCCCACAAGTTCATTTAGAGGATCCAACATGTGGTTAGAGAACAGTTGGAGAAAAGTCAAGCACAATATAAAGCTTGACATGAAAAATAGAGGGTTGATCATCAGTTCCAGGTTGGAGACCAGGTATGGCTTCACATCAACAAGGAGAGATTGAAGGGTGAAGGCAATAAAATCAAGCCCATTCATTATGGACCCTTCACTGTTTTGGAGAAAAGTGGTAGCAATGATTTTCGTCTAGATCTTCCACCTTATATGCAGATGTACTTAGTTGTAAATGTAGAGAATTTGAAACTTTTTGAGCCTCACATGATCATGGATCAGGATGAGGAAGTTTCAATAACTTTAGTTGATGAGTTTTCTTCTGAGTAATTGGATGAGTTAAAGGAAGATATCATCCTAGACAAAAGGATGAGGACTTCATGCAGGGGTGATGTTGATTATCTTTGAGTAGGCTTAAAGGGCACACATCCAATCAAGGAAAAATGGATTGAGAAGGATAAGGTGAGGGAAATATTCCCTCACTTATCTGTTGATCAATGAAAGATTTTGGTGGTCCAAAAATCTCTCAGTGGGAAGGTGTGATCCAAAAAGGATCCAGAGAAGACTAAGGACAACTCAAAACTTGTAGAAGCAACTAAGGAAGCTTAGAATGGCCTCAACATATAGAGAAAGGGAAACAATTCAAAGTTATCAAAACTTAGTGAAAATGAAGTCATCGTGAAGATCACATCAAAATATTTTCGACGATGAAAACGACTCATCAAACAGAGTTACAGATTGAAAGATATTCGTGGTCAAAGTTTGGTCAACCTAGCCCAGTCAACAGGGGGATGAGTCAACATCCGTACTGCTGATGTTAGAATCAGTACAAATGATGTCAACATCTGTATAACATACGTGGCACATGAAATAGGTGACATGTGTCATGCTGATGTTAGCATTGTGATGTGGCTGTTGGCACAGGGGTAGACCCAGGGTTCAATGCTACAACATCGCACCAACAAAACCCTAACTACCGACCCTTTTGGAAACACTTGTGAAGCAAATGAAGTCTCACCCGAGGTAGAGGCAGGGGTGGTTGCAAGACTCAGATGTCTGCAACCTTAGCTGGGACACCGATCTGTGATTGTAACACCTTAACAGAGCACTTAGTTATTATAGTTCGTTAATATTCAGCCTTATTTTATAGCGCAACTAAACCCTGACAACAGATCAACGCAACATTCACATGGATCCAACTGATTAACTAGGTACTTCACTCAGTTCATCTGTAGGCCTTCCACTCATTTCCCTGCGAGGTCAACGACAAACCCTGTGACCTGCGTGGGTCTGTTCTTCCTTACTATATTTCCTTCAATTAATTGGCATGCTAGGCGCATTGCGCCATTTGGGATGGAAGCTACCTTATAGCCTCACATCCCCTTATCAACATCATCGTAGGTATCCTTGATATTATGTGCTAATGCACGATTTGTGGCTTTCCTCGGATAAAAGTCCCGCGGGTCGAGTCCTTGCATACTTAATCTGGTGATCCTATGGATCAATGTCGGATTTACTGTGATACATCGGTCTAGCTATAAGTATCCACCATGGTAACATGAGAGGAGGAGCTTAACACATGTGTTAACCTTCTGGTGCCTTCCAAAGTGTGGGATTTTCATTACATTCAACAGGGTGGACTATGCAAGGTTCATCATCCATGGCTAGGGGATTATTTTCGAGTTCTTCCCCTTCATCCTGCTCAAGTATTTATATAGGGTGAGCATACTATGGTTGTTGCAGTCTCCTAGGTTGAAGTCGCTGATCTTCAATGTTGTGATCTTGTCCTGCTGCGCTCTAACTATGCGTATCCCCTTCGGGAGGTACACAGTAACCATGGTGTAATCAAAATGTCTCGACACACTATCATGACTCACTGCGTTGGCCAGAGGTGGGATATAGTCGGGTAAGATGGTCAGGATTAGATTCACATTTTCTAGGTCATCTCTGTGCTTGGTTCACTTTTCTGTGATGACTCGGGATGGCCTGAATCCACGAGCGGTTGACGGAGAGGCTTACACTCCTCTTGTCTATGATGCTTGTACACCCACAGAAATTACCCTTTCAGAAATTACTCTTTCAGTCATGAGGTCGATGAGTACCTCCTTCACAGACTCTTCGACTGCGCTAAGTTCTTTGGACATACACGCTCGTGGTTGAATATATCGGGTTTGAAGAGTAACTACTCAATGCAACAAGATGGATGGGGATAACTCGATGATCACTATGCAAAATAAACTAATCTGTGATCTTAGATAATCATGGTTGGAAAAAGTTTTCTTAGTGCAAGGCTCGATGNNNTTCTGACCATAAATGTCATTGTATGCATTCAGGGTGTCAGTCTAACGATTATACTATTTCCAATGGATATATTTCTTTACCATGGAGAAGTGCCATGTGGAGCTGTTCTGCTATCCCGACGAAGTTCCAGTTTTGCAAATTTTCCTTCTGCGAAGTTCCCTCTAGAACCTTCTGTAAATTTTCGATCTTTGATCTCTTCTTACTTAGTTTTCTAGCCTTCTTTCCAATGAGCTTCATCTCGATATTCCTCTTTCCATTCTGATTCTTATCTCCTCTTGGCATAGTAACTTCACGCTGTGGAGATTCTTTCCTAGGATTCAAGGGAAATACTTCTTCTTTATCTGGGGTAGGTGCTTCAGTATTTTGTGAGTCTTCTTTTTTTCTTTCAACTTCGACATGCAAGTTTCTGGTTTTAAATACGTTCGATTTGTTCTCTTGTTCTTCAATCAAGTGTGTGATCCTCCTAGTCATGAAATATTTTAATTCTTTCTTCTTCTACTCTAAGACTTCCTTTTCTTTTCTTCTGGCCCGATCCCTTTCAATCCAAGGTTTTCCTAGTAATATAGAAAATGGGGCAATGTTCTCAATAAATTTAACAACCTCAAACTCTTCTTCTGTCGAGGTTCCATGAGCACTCATAGATATCTAGGTAAGCTTTCCATGTAGGTTTATCGACTTTCCTCTAAATAATCCTATTCCTCCCAATGAAGGAATCATAGAAGGATTTCCTAAAGTTTCCTAAGTTCTTTCTATCATAATATTCACCTGTTTTTCCTCGTCCAAAACACAATGAATGTTGAAGTCTCGTATTCTTGTTTCTATGCATTCCTTTTCTTTCAAGATCTATGATAAGTTGATATTTTGATGGTGATTCATGGTTTCTTTCATTTGCAATAGTACATTCTCTAATTCTTTCTGGGGCTCCACCATGGTCTCGGTTTCTTGACCTTCCTCAGGGTTTTATTTTCTCATATTCATTCTTTCAACCTTAGTAATCATTCTAGGGCAATCTAGAACTTCATGATCCATAGCTTTACAACAAAGACAACTAGGTCTTCTACCAGGGCATTCCTTAGCAACATGTCCCGATCTTCTGCAACTGTAACAAAGAGTCAATCCTCTCTTTCTCTTAAATGATCCCCAACCCTTTTTGTACTGCGAACTAGGATCAAGCTAGCTAACCTGCAAAAAGTTCTTTTTAGGATCTTGAATCCATTTGTTAGTCCAAACATTCTTTCTATGCATAGGAATAACATATCTTTCATTATTTCTATCATATATACTCATCAAACCTTATTTCATCTAATTGTGCCCTAGTTTTCAGGCTAGGACAAAATTTATCAAACATATCTAGATCCATATTTTTGAAACAAAAATTTCTACTTATCTTACTTTCAGTAGAGCAAAAAGCTTCCAGATCAATTTTTTTTTACTATTCTTACCTTTCTCAGGGCACAAGGATTCAAGATCTTACCTCTTTTCTTCAGATTAGACTTCCCTTCTTAGCACAGAGCTTGACAATCCAAGTAGAGTACTGTGCACTAGGGAAACAGATCTACGCACAGAGATTTCACATTTTCTAGTCAGATCTTCACACAAAGCTTCTTCTTCCTCAGTTCCCAACAATCACAGTTTTAGGTCCTGACAACAGAACCATTTGTTGGCACAGGGAAATACCTAGGGTTCAATGCTACAACAACACACCAACAAAACCCTAACTATCGACCCTTTCGACAACATCTGCGAAGCTGATTGTTGGCCCTTGACCAAGTTTTGAGGAACACTTGGTGATATTTGACCGTTTTTAGACATCGACACCCTGTCAAAGATGGAGCTCAAGGCAAAGCAGAGATCATGGGATATTGGCCCACTTTTGGGGCCCTTTTAGGGTTTTGGGTTAATGTAATGGGAAAGGGATGTTGACCCATGGGTTTACCCATGTTTGAGGCCTATGATGTAAAGTATAAATAAGTAGCTAGGAAATGTAAGAAGTGCCTATGGCTTAGTGCTAGTAATTAGATCTGTGTGATCGAATGTAAATGCTCTGTGCATGATTGTAAGAGGCTTGTAGACTTGAGTGCAAGTGCTGTAAGTGCTAAGTGCACGGATTGTAAGAAGGCTCTGTGCTAGATCTACATGGGGAAGGAGGATCTGGAGAGGTCTGAGTAGATCTCCTGTCCTATGTGGAGTACATGTTGATCTCTGTGCTGTAATCAGATTGACCGAAGCTAATAAAGAAGAAGAAGACTGTGGACGTAGCCCCAGGGTGGGGATGCACCACGTAAACCTGTGTGTCATGCTTTGTGCTATTGCTTCCTTGTGTTTTCATTATCTTGCTAAGTGATATGCCATGATTAGATATATTTTCTTATGGTTTGTGATTCACTAGATGTATGTGAATAGTATATCTGATGTGTATGAGGATGATTAGTGCTGATCTACAAGATCTAATATGTTTTTCTATTGCTAAGCACTGAAATATATTATATTTGAGTAAGTACTACGGCATTCTGTCTTATCTGCGAAGTACAATAAGGGTGAATAGTGATGAATGAACAGTGCTAAGTGCTCTGTAAAGGATATAATCACAGATCTGTGTCCCAGCTAAGGTTGCATACACCATATTCTTGCAACCACCCCTGCCTCTACCTTAGGTGAGACTTCATTTGCTTTGCAGGTGTTGCCGAAAGGGCCAGTAGTTAGGGTTTTGTTGGTGCACTCTTGAGTGTTGAACCCTGGGTTTTCCCCTGTGCCAACAAATGGTTCCGTTGCCAGGACCTGAAACTGTGATTGCTAGGAATCGAGGAAGAAGAAATTTTATGCAAAAGAAAGCTCTGTGCGAAGATATGTTGCCCTAGTGCGCATATTTTTACTCGACCTGTGAAGCTTTATGCCAAGAATAAGGTCAGATCTAGAGAAAGGAAGATCAGATCCAAAGAAAAGAAGCGAGATCTAAATGATCTGTGGTCTAAGAAAAGTAAAAGTGGAAATTTATGAAAGAAAGAAGTTAGATCTATAGAAAAGAGGTAAGATTTGTAAGCTCTGTGCTCTAATAAAGGTAAGAATAGTCAAAAGTTTTTAGATCTGAAACATGGATGATTTTAAGGATGGAAATTTATTTTAAAATGTAGAAACCTTAGTGAATCTTACTAATCCTTCATATGCCAACTATAAATGATTGGAGATATTTTTGTAAAAATATTCAATTTTCTAAGGATTTTATATAGTTTTTATAAAATTTTGGCGATTTTTAAGGTAAACTAATTTTATCCTATAGAATTTGGGCGAATCATTTTTAAAATAGTGAATCTCGTTTTTGGAAAAACCATGGAAAATTAGCCCATGAGCGAAATTTAGCCCCTAAAATCATCCCTGTTCTGAAAGCCTTGTGCTCTGTAGAAGTAAGATAAGTGAATTTTTTTGTTTCTAAATCATGGATCTAGGTATGTTTGATAGATTTTGTCCTAGCTTGAAAACTAGGGCATTAATAGATGAAAGAAAGTTTGATATGAATAGATTTTATAATTATAATGATGGATATGTCATACCTATGCATAGAAAGAATGTCTGGACTAACAAGTGGATGCAGGATCCTAGAAAGGGTTTTGTGTAGGTTAGCTACCACGATCCTGGTGCGCAGTACATAAGAAGTTGGGGAACATTTAAACGAAAGAGAGGGTTAACCCTCTATTACAGTTATAGAAGACTGAGACATCTTTCTAAGGAATGCCCTGGTGGAGGACCTAGTTGTCTCTGTTGCAAAGCTTTGGACCATGAAGTGTTGGATTTCCCTAGAATGATTGCTAAGCTTGAAACAATGAATCTGAATGAAGAAAACCCTAAGGAAGATCCAGAAATAGTAGAAACTCAAAAGGAATCAGAAAATATATTGCTACAGATGAAAGACACCTTGAATGACCACTGACATGTTAGGCTATCAGAGATCTTCAAAGAAAAGGAGCAAGTTGAAGAAAGAATAGGGGACTTTGACATTGACTGTATTCTTGATGAAGAAACACAAGTGAACATTATGCCAGAAAGAACTTGGGAAGCTATAGGAAAGCCTGCCATGATCCCTTCCCTAGGAGGAACAAGTTTATTAAGAGGAAATCTAGTAAACCTATGTGGAAGGCTCGCCTGGATACCTATGATTTTCAATGGAACTTCGACAGAGGAAGACTTTGAGATTATTAAATTTGTTGAAGACAACGCCCCGTTTACCATGCTCATAGGAAAACCTTGGATTGATAGAGAACAAGCTAGGTGAAAAGAGGAAGAAGCAGTTTTGGAACATAAGAAGAAAGAGTTAAAAGACTTTATGACTAGAAGGATCACGCACTTGATTGAAGAACAAAAGAGCAGATCGCAGATATTTAATAATAGCAACTCTGATGTTGAGGCTAAGAGAACACTAGAGGATTCATAGAAGATTGAGTTACCTATTTTTGATACAAAAGAAGTATTATACAGGAACCCTAGGAAAGACTTTCAACAGCGTGAAGTAACTAAGACCATAGAAGATAAGCATCAAAATGGTAAGAGAATTACTGAGACAAAGCTCACTGGGAAGAAGGCTAGAAAGTTAAGAAAGGAAAGGGCTAATAATGTAAGGTTCTAGAGTATACTTCACAGACAAAAAATTGCAGAATTGGAACTTCGCCAAGATATCAGAACAACGACATAGAGTACTTCGCCATGACGAAGCAATATAGCCATTAGGGATGATATATCCATTCGACTTCCTCTCTGAATGGGTAGAAAAGCAATAAAGGTTCATCATCCAACCATTGAAACATGCCATAACAGATCGAACAAGAGTTAATGAAGGATCATAACCATTGCCAACAAACCGTTACTAAGTTTCCCTACTTAGTCCATCACGCCATGCACTGAGAATACTTTTTGCACTCTAGTCTAGTAGAGCAATTTCTACAGTGCCTTTGACAATTGAAACAATAGGAACAACTGATGAGCCCACCCAATCATGCCAGATCTCCGAGAAAGTCAAATCTCACCTTCGACGAGCTCAAGAAGACACAACGCAAGCCACCCAGGCTTTGGCACATGTACAGAGTGCACTTATAGTACAACAGAGGAAGGCAGAACAAGAGCAGCTTTCCTTACAAGTGAAGTGGGAGGAGGAAAAAGCACAATTACAGTAGAGCAAGGACTAGTTGCTAGCAGAGCAAATTGAAGTACAGGAAAGAGTTCACAGAGCAGTTCGCTCTGTGACGGTCATTGAAGTGAAAATTGAAGAACGTGTCCCATAGAAGGTGACACAACTTGAAGAAGTAATCCAACAACTTCAGAAACACATCGCAGATCTGGAACTTCGTACCATGCCTGAGACTCCATAAGAAGTAAGATACCTAAGGGAGGCAACTTCGTGCAACACAGTTGACAGATTAAAGACCTTGTCTTTGGAATGTAAGTAGATGAGTGCTATAAGCGCCCATACTTATGAGAACCTCACAGAAAACCCAGAATTATAGACATTAGAAGCACATCTCCAAGAAGTAAAGCAGCATGCAGATACACTACAGGCGCAACTGAAGGCCTTGACCCCACTCGAGAGAATGATGCGATTTCCAGAAAAATGAACCACCCAACAATAGGTACACATGCTGCAAAGTAAAGTGATGGAAGTCTCTCAATGACTTCAACCCCTCCAAGAGAAAGCATGCCACCTGTTCACTGAAGTTGAGAGCCAGGAAGCCGAGATTAAACAAGTTGTCATCACCACAGAACAATTAATGGAGGGACCAGTAAATGACACAGTGATCCAGGAGTTCACTAAGCAAGAGGCTGTTGCACTGCAGCAGGTCGAAGTAGCTAGGGCCAAGATCGAGACATTCAAAGTGGAGCTGATCAGACCAGAGTGACTCAGGATGAGTCACAGGTGAGTGTTGGGGGCCTGTTGGCCTTTGACCAAGTTTTGAGGAACACTTGGTCATATTTGACCATTTTTGGACATCGAAAGCCTATCAAAGATGGAGCACCAGGCGAAGTAGAGATCATGGGATCTCAGCTCACTTTTGGGGCCCTTTTAGGGTTTTGGGTTAATGTAATGGGAAAGGGATGTTAGCCCATGGGTTTACCCATGTTTTAGGCCTATGATGTAAAGTATAAATAAGTAGCTAGGAAATGTAAGAAGTGTTGATGCCTTAGTGCTAGTAATTAGATCTGTGTGATCGAATGTAAATGCTCTGTGCATGATTGTAAGAGGCTTGAAGACCCGAGTGCAAATGTTGTAAGTGCTGAGTGCACGGATTGTAAGAAGGCTCTGTGCTAGATTTACATGGGGAAGGAGAATCTGGCAAGGTGCACATAGATATCCTGTCCTATGCGGAGTACAAGTTGAGCTCTATGTCATAATCAGATTGAACGAAGCTAATAAAGAAGAAGAAGACTTTGTAGACGTAGCCCTAGGGTGGGGGTGAACCATGTAAACCTATGTGTCATGCTTTGTGTTGTTGCTTCCTTGTGTTTTCATTATCTTTCTAAGTGATATGCCATGATTAGATAGATTTTCTTATGGTTTGTGATTCACTAGATGTATATGAATATTATATCTGATGTGTATGAGGATGCTTAGTGCTGATCAACAGGATCTAATATGTTTTTCTATTGCTAAGCACTGAAATATCTTATTTTTGAGTAAGCACTACAACGTTCTGTCTTATCTGTGAAGTATAATAAGGGTGAATAGTGATGAATGAATGGTGCTAAGTTTTCTGTAAAGGATATAATCACAGATCTGTGTCCCAGCTAAGGTTGCAGACACATGAGTCTTGCAACCACCCCTGCCTCTACCTCGGGTGAGACTTCATGTGCTTCACAGGTGTTGTCGAAAGGGCTGGTAGTTAGGGTTTTGTTGGTCCACTCTTGAGCGTTGAACCCTGGGTCTGCCCCTGTGCCAACAATGATGAAGTCTCACCCGAGGTAGAGGCAGGGGTGGTTACAATACTCAGATGTTTGCAACCTTATCTGGGACACATATGTGTGATTGTATCACCTTAACAGAGGACTTAGTTATTATAGTTCGTTAATATTAAGCCTTAGTTCACAATGCAGCTAAACCCTGACAATAGATCAATGCAACAGTCACATGGATCCAATAGATTCAAGCACTAATCATACCAATAGAGATCAGATCTAGCATTCATTCACATTATTCAACACTAAGCTATCATATCAGATTCATCTATCATCTAACATCGCACTAACATTGAATCACATGAACAAAAGAACATCCAAAAAGCACAAAGCATTCACAACATAGGATATACATGGTTCACCCCCACCCTGGGGCTATGTCCACCAACTCGTCATCCTATTTATTATCTTCGATCAATATTCTTACATGCACAAAGCCTCAAAATCAACTCCGCAGAGGACAGGAGATCTGTGCACCTCGTTAGATCCTACTTCCTTGAGTTATAGCACAAAGCTTTCCACAGTCTCTTACAATAACTTGCACTTAGCTCTGTAAGCCTCATATAGTATGCACAAAGCAATTACCACTTAGCAGTTAGCACACTTGTAACTGGCTAGTCACTACTAGTCACTATTCCCTACTTCTTACATTTCCTAGACTTCTATTTATACATTATAAAATAGGCCTTAGCATGGGTAAACCCATGGGTCGACATCCCCATACCCATTACATAAGCCCAAAATACAAAAAGGCCCTAAACAGGGGCCAAGATCCTGTGATCTCCGCTTCATCTTGTGCTCCACCTTCGATAGCCTATCGAAGTCCCAAAATGGTAAAAAGTGACCAAGGATCTTCGAAACTTGGTCAAGGGCCAACAGTGGCAACACTAGAGGCTGCCACATGTCACCATTTTTGGCATTTTCGGGTCATTCCATGGACCAGTAAAAATGTGCCACGTGGCAGTCCGTACAACCATGTGGAAGTCTGTACAACCATGTGGTAGTTGACATGGCGGACTAATGTGGTAGGTCATATGATGATGTGGTAGGTGATTGTACAGATGGTTTACGTGGCCTAATGGTTGGCTGTCACATGGCCTAGTCATGGGTTGCCATGTGGTACTGGGAAAATGACCAATGACAACTGTTGGTTTTACCATTTCCCTTCTCGGGTTGTTTGAGTTATTGAACCAGGGTTCATGTCATTTGGAGTTCCAACAAAGCCTCTAAAACTATTGGCCCTCCTGGTAAACCATAAGGCAACACAGGACCCAGAAGGCATTGCGCAGTCTTACCCAAGATAACTTTAAAATGGGTGGTCGTAAGACTTAAGTGTTTACAACCTAGGACATAGTAGGGGATAGGGGTTTCTTGATTAAGGCCAGATACTGTGAGCTGTAAGTGAAACTACTTATTCCTTGGAGTCGCATACACCTATCCTACAGTTTAATTTAAGCAAAGTATAAACAGATTCATAACAATGTATTAACTCATTCATCAAGCTTAACCATTAATAGCTAAAAGAAATAAGAGACATGCATACATTTGACATATTACACGAGTATTACTATGGTTCACCCCCTCCCGGGCTACGTCCACAAAGATTTGGCTCTTGGCTCGTGTATTATGATAGTTCAGTACTTCCGGCACCTCACGCTTACAATTCCCCATCAAACTAGGTAAGACCTATGTGGGGTGAAGTAGATCACACTAGGCTCCACAGCCTATGGTATAATCCTCATATCTATCTTCCCTCATATCTCCTTTGCTCAACAACTTACAAAATCAGTTCATAACAACAAATACGATATCATTCATCCACACAATTATCAAACAACAACAACAACCACAAAACATAACATAATAACTACTTCTAACTGATACTTTCATATCTATATTTATACATTTTGGGCTTTTCATCCTTTTTCAGAATATTACCAAAACCCTAACCCTTCTTACGTTAGGTCTTTCTACCATGCACGTGTTGTTCTTCCTCTAGCCGTCGCTTTCCTTGTGTACACTTTCTTGCATGCATGTGTGTTGTTATTTTGCCAGTTGTTACTTTATTTTTCTGCATGCTTTCTTTCCCACAATCGTTCTTCTTTCCCCTTTGGCCTGGTGCTAATAGGCCCCCAAAACTAACATGTGACTAGTCCCAAGTCACCTAATTTCTCTGTGCTTCCTCGATCTCCTTGGTGATCGTCTGGAACTGTTCCTACAACTATTCCTCTTTTTTCAATGCCTGCGCAGTTTTTTCCTTGATGTTGTCGACGGTCTGAGTTGCCACTTCCTCTCTCATCAGTCTTGTACATTCTTCCTGAGTCCATGTTGTCTGTTTTCTGGCTTCTTCTACTTGCGCGAGTATTTCTGCTACCCGTTCTTGCAACGATTCTATTTGATCCTTACGCTCTTGTTTCTGTGTTTGCACAGTGATAAGTTCTGCCTGTATCTTCTTCAACTCTTGCGTTCCCTTGACATGTTCCAGAATTGGTATGATCTTCTGTCACTGCTTGATTTCTTGGATCATTGCATTGATCCTTTCCTCCTCCTTGTCCCAGTGTTGGACTTGTGTATCCTCTTCTAGCCTTGTCCAAAGTTGTGCTTCTTTATCCAGCAAGTCGGCTACCGTGCTGACCTATTTTCCTATCTCCTGTAGTTGTATTGCTACTTCCTACTTCGATTTCTCCTTCACTTCTAGTGGAGTTGTCGGTCTAATCTATTCGCAGAGAGTCTCGATCTCCTTCTGATACTGATCAATTGCATGTGCAATCTGGTCAATCTTATCTGTGGCTGGGAGTTCATTTCCTTGCGCAGTAGTTGGGAGTTTCCCAAAAATTTCTTCCACTCTATGTTCCAGCTCATGTCTGCATTCTTTCTCCTCTTGAGTCTCAGATTTGGCATGTGCACAAACTTTTTCTAGTGCTTCGTGCTTCATTTTTACTTGTTGTAGCTCGACTAAGTTTTTATGTGATTGAGACTGTATCTCGAGGTCAACGCCAACCTGTAGTTTGTATGATGCTTTTGATGGCATCTGTGTTAGGAACAATTGGGTATGATCCAAATCCTTCAATGGTGTCTATCCCACAATTTCATCCATTCACAACATGCTAGGATTTATATAGACCGTGGAATGTGCATGTGGTATCAGAAGAATTGGGTCGCATTCTTCTACCTCCACCCTTTCTGTGGTTTGTGTGGTCGATGGCTCTATGCCTTTACTGCTACTCATGATCTAGGTTTACCCAAATTTCTTAAGGAGCTGTCCCATTTCTGTTAGTTCCTTCTGGAGTTTATCTCTGTTGTGTGCAGCATGATCAAAATCTTCTGCGAGGAAGTCCTAGACCATCTTGGCAATCATCTCTCCATCATCCTCCGTGATTGTGTAGTCCAGTGGTGGTCATTGTGCCTTCATTTTCTTGCACGCACCTGCGTCCTGTACCACTGGTCTCTTAGCTCCCCCTAGTTCTTGTGTGATGGGTTTCGATGTGGTTTCTTGTGCTCCCTCAACTAGTTTCCTCTATCCATTGGTTGGATGGGTGGTTTCTGTCCTCCCCTTCTGGGTCCTTGGCTGCTCTGAGCCGTTTTCTACCTGAGTCGACTTGGTTTGGACCGTTCTTCGTCTCTTGGGTACTAGGATTTGTGGAGGCTGTGTCTCTGCTTGTGCAGCCCCTCCTTCTGCTGTTTGCCCCAATACTACTCTGGGTATGGTTGGAATCCTCCATTCATCAAGCCATTCACTGATGATCATGTTGATATCACCCTCGGTGATGTAGTGGCGCATTTGTAACCACTGTTTGTCTGGGTCCTTCCTTGGTTGTATCCACATGGCTTGTCACCTAGCACATAAATTAGTGATGTCCCCATATTGTGTGACAACCTCTGGTGTTATTATCCATGCTCAGTTTATGGCTTCCTGTATCTCCTGTAGGTAAGCTTTGAATACGATTCCATTCTCCCCCTTATGCTTGGCTAGTGGACCAGATCTTAGGATGTGATATCTTGCTCCTCCTGGTTGTGGTGTGGTAGAAAAGATGAGGTATTTTGGTTGTCACCATCCCATGAAAGCTATGAGAGTGATCAGCCATGAGTAATGAAATTTTGTACCTGCGTCCTGCGCGTATTTTCAGTCTACTTGGAACAAGTTTGATAGGTATGGTGCCCAACTCATGATGATGCCTTCTACGCACTGAGATGCAACAACAATGACTCCTGTCGGTACTTCATCTTTGCAACATTTTCTTAGTAGTTTGTAGGCTAAGATTTTTGCGCCCAATTGTGTTGCGACATTGTTGATCCGTTTAATTATAATGCCTCTTATTTCCCTGTTGGTTCCACATTTCTTCTTCATCTCTTCTGCCAATGTTTTTTTCTTGGATTTATCATCCAGAATCAATGCAGGATCCATACCCTCAGTGGGTAGGCCTGTTATCTGTGTGATAAGTTTGACAGTTATGGGGACGGGTTTGTCCAGACATATATCCCCTCCATGCGTAACTACTAACAGTTGCTTGATGCATGCCATCACATATTGGCCTCTGCCAAAGTGTGGTATCTTCAACAACCCTAGAATTCCTGTTCTATCCAGTCCAATGGTCCATTGGTGTGGCTAAGTGATGGTTTCTCGGAGTTGGTTCACGACTATTTTCTGCATAAAGACCTATGGTGCAAGCTCTAGATATTTGGTTTCATATGCTACGTCATGGTCGGAATACTTGAGCTTCCCAACGTGAACTAATAGTTGTGGGTCCACCTGTAATCCCTCTGGTATGCGAGGTAACACAATCTCTGCAGCTGGTTTCTTTTGAGGTGAGATCAGTATCTGAATTCAGTCCTCCTGCTGCAATGGTTGGATCGAGGTTCCAACAGCTTTCAGTTTCTCCTTCGCCATCCATTTTTCCCAAGACGTGGTGATCTGGATTTATGTAGGAACACAATGAAATATAGAAATACACATAAACGTAGAGATGCAGCAGAAATAAGACTTTATTTCATTAATAACAAATGACTGAAATATGCTTACAGACATAATGGAAATAAACTAGCTAGGGCATTGGTAGCTTATCTCTGAGAAGAGATGTGGCGACTACTAGCCTCTGAACTGTGTTACGATGAGGATCGAAGGCCTATTATTATTGATAAATAATGGAAAACTCTAAACATCCAAATACCTAACCCTAAGAGATGAAACACCAATACTATGGGCCCCGTTTGGGTAAGTTGGTACATTAACTTCCCGGGGACGTAATTTTGGCATAAGATCTCCATTTGATGTGTTCCATACCTTGTTAGAAAGATCTATCCGAGGACTACAAATTTTGGATGAGCAACATTATGATCCATTTTTCTCCCCATTTTCCCAAAAAACGTCATTTAAGGCCTCAAAACGGCTCCAGAGTTCAGGACCCGAAAAACTGCTAAAAATAGTAAACTGTGCGGAAACTAAAAACTGAAAGAAGCAATGGTGGGGGTCCAAGTGGAATAGGTGGGTGGACACCAATATCCACCTGGATCATTCCTCCCCCCTTAGGAAGCAATGGTCCCCATTGCATTGAGTTCCTCCATGACATGAGGAAACTTCTGTTGAACTTGGTCCCTGGGGAGCCACTTGCCTTAGTGAAGGAGTTGGCTTGCTTTGACAACTCGATATAGTGGTATCCTTTGTTTTTGGGTGTGCTTGATCTGTGTATACATGATTTGATCAGTTCTAGCTTGTTCTATGCAGTCTGGATTTAACTCTGTTGGTGTGAGTTGTTCTATCATGTCGGATGTGTCTAGTAGAGGTGGAAAGTAGGGTCGAAGGTGGTCCAGATTAAACACTGGGTGCAGACCAAGGAATGGTGGAATGATGAGCTCAAAGGAATTTTCCCCTACAACCTTGGTGAGAGTGTACGAACCATATCACAGCAGACAAAGCTTGCGGTGGGGTCCAGCGAGGCGCTCCTTTTGCAAATGCAGCCACACTTTGTCGCCCACCTGGAAGTTGTGTGGCACCTGATGTTGATCATGTCACTGCTTGTACTTAGCATTGGCTCTGTCAAAGATGTCATGAAACTGTTGGCGGATGTGTTGAATATGCTCAATGAAGCTATTTGCCTTGTCAGCCTCAGACTGGACATGAGTTGAATCTTCCTGACTAGCCACAAATGGCATGGCTATGTCAATGGGACATAATGGATGGAATCCCAAGCCCAC
>JASDQU010203124.1:7084-21312 GCA_032191745.1 Picea mariana | reverse complement strand
TATGTTATTTGTTTGTTGGATGCAAGAAACTTAGATAAAGATGATTGAATGGAAGGAAAGATCCCATGAGGTTGATGATTATGTTGCACAAGGTGATAATATGACCTTGGCATCTCTCTGGGAGTGTGGGCTATTAAATTTCCTCTGTTACCCACTGTTGGGATCCCACGAATATTTAATAGACCAATTGGTCTAGTATTGGGAGCCTGACCAAGATTGTTTCATAATTCAGGGTAAGGTTCTATAGGTTGACATAGATGAGATATGATTTTGCACTGGATTATCCCGGATAGGGATACCATGGAGAATGACTTACTGACCAGGTGGAGATGAGCGGTCAATCATGGATTTTATTAAGGAATTCTATTGGGTTGGTTCGCATAGGACAAGTGGCTAGATCCCCATTCAAGAAATTGTAGATATACCACTCAATACCATCCTCTTCTGCATCACCTAGGCCTCGGGATCCACAACCCCTCATTTGGAATCCAAGACCAACATGCAAGTGGCCCTAATGTGCCTAGATCCTACCATCTTCAATTGGTGTGAGGGTGTCCTCGCCAATATGAAATCCCAACTGACTCATTGTAAGAGAGGGAAACAGAAGTAGTTTGGATATGGCTCCCTCTTGGTGACTATATTTCTGTAATGGGTGTTGCAGTTGAGGCCTAGGATGGTGATGGGTGATCCAACTCCCTCAGAACCATGGATGACGTTTTGGGTCAAGTACATGGCAAGGCTACCAGGGGGACAGCATCAAGATCACTATGGGGTTGGGTTTTCCAAATGGTGGCGTCGCTATATCATTAGCATCGAGGATTTCCCCTATGCTAGGAAGTATTTCCACCAAGATCCATAACTGCCACTTCCCCCAGGAGAGGCATGGGGCCCCACATGTAAGTTTGTTTTCCATTTTTTTCATATTTCCATTTTTTGGGTATTTTGGTATAGTTTGTTTTATGGTGGGTGCATACTGACATAGTTTCATGTTTTGTAGACGTATGACCAGAGCGTCTAGAAGGATGGGGCCGAGATCATCATCGTAGCAGTGATGAGGAGTCATCAGGAGGGGAAGGATATGGTAGCAGTGAAGAACAGTTTCATGCCCATTGTAACCTAGAGGGTATGACCATGGGATTCCCCCCCACACCAGTGGAGGATATGCCCGCACACATGCAATGACACTCTAAAGGTGTTTCCCACCCCTTTCACCAACTTCTTCGGAAAGTGGCTCGGGAAGTTTTGTGCTACCATCAGCATGAGGATTGAGTAGCCAATGGTACCCTTTTTTGTAATAGACACGTGTATTAGTCGGTCATCACGTTTAAGTATCAGGAGACCAGTAGAGCCCCATTTTTGTATAGGAAATATGTAATCACACTTTGTGACTATATATAAACATGTTTTGTTTCGGTCCCTACTTATGGATGTGAAAATGTTGTGAATGATGACCCATGTTTTATGTACATGCATGTTTAAAAACTTAATTTTAATGAGACAAATACCAATCTAACACAAAGTTAGCTAACGAATCAACCAAGACATTGGACCTTCTTTGGACGTGGAAATATTATATGTGCTCAAAATAACGTTCAATAAGACGCACCCTCATATACTTACGCAAAATGACGAGATGTTTGACGTTATATGTCTGGTTCAACTGTGAGACCACGAGATGAGATTCCAATCTAACAACTAGATGATGAATTCCAAGGGTGAGCACTTTGGACAATAGTTCAATGATGGCACTATACTCTGCAATATTATTGGTTGCAGGCCCAATGTAGACACTTCTTGAACTCACAAGCTCGTCAGTGGGAGAAAATATCACCCAAGTGGTGGATGCAATATTTTGGGTACTACGGATGGTACCATCATCATATCCCACGTAGATTGAGGAGTACAATGGCATTTGCAAATAAATCATAAAGCATGATAAGAAGTTAACTGAGACAAATAACATACACGCAAAAAGAAAAATACACCAGTCCAAAACCAAACAAAAAACATGCCTACGTATAAATCATCATGCGGCCATATGGCCTAGGCATAATACTTCTTTAGGTAGAGCCCATTACAGGGCTCTGAAAGAGGGTTCCCATCATAATCCACAAGCCTATAGGCCCCTCTCTCCAAGACATGTTTAACAATGTAGGGACCATGCCAAAGGGGTTCAAATTTACCTACTCCCAAGGTGTCATTCTTCTGGTCATAAACCAAAACCAAGTCACCCTCGGAAAAGATGAAAAGACATATGGGTTTGTCATATTGAGCTTTGACACACATCTTGTGTGTTTCATTGGAAAAAGTAGCATCACGATGTTTTTCATCAAGCCAGGCCAAGTACAAGAGATGCTCCTCCTCGATGGAGGTATTGGGAAATAGTTCTACGGTAAGTAATGATGGGATTTCAAATTCAATTGGTAATACTACCTCCAAACCATAAACAAGTTGGAAAGGGGTAAATTCAATGGCAGTTTTGGAAAAGGTGTGGTAATCCCATAATGTCGAAAAGAGCATAAGATGTTAGTTTGTCTTGTGTTTCCCTAACATCCTTTGGATCATTGTCTCAAGGAAATGATCGACGGCTTCTACTTGGCCATTTTCCTGAGGGTAATAGGGCGTAGAGTTCTCATGTCGAAAACCCAACCTGGAAGCTAATTCAGACATCATCTTATTACGAAAATGGGACCCATGGTCCATCACTATGGTCTTTGGAACACTGAACCTAGAAATTATATGATTGAACACGAAAAGAGTAGGAGTAGTGTTGTCGTTAGAAAATATAGGAAAAGCCTCAACCCATTTAGTGAAGTAATCAAAGGCCATGATGATGTAGCCATGACCATTAGTCAAGGTGGGCTTACATGTCATGAAATCAATGCCTCACTTAGTCAATGGGCCGATAGTCACCACATTATGTAGGGGGGTAGGATGAGTGTGCATCTTACAAGTGAATATTTTACAAGAATGACATATACAGACCGTATCCATACATTATTTAAAAATCATGTGCTAGAAATAGCCAGCGCACAGTATTTTTTGGGCAGTGGCCAACCCAGAGAAATAATCACCACATTCCCCCACATTGTATTCATTCAAAACTCTTTCATCTTCCTCATGGATAAGGAAACGACATAGAATGAAATCAACCCCTCAATGATATAGGGTGTCATATACAATGATTTAGTGTCTAGACTTATGCCTTATGCGTCGATGGTCATCACAGGAAAGTTGAGGAAAGAAACATTGAGTCTGTAGGTAGATCAAAACATATCCATACCAAGGATCAGATGATTATTCAATAAGGAATAAAAACTCAACAGGGAAAGATTCATTAACCACAGGTTCCTCATCGACTCAAGGAATTTCAGACATCAACTTTATGAAAGCCAATGATTTCTTAGACTTGGATGAAACAAATTCCAAGTCAAACTCTTGGAGGATTACAATCCAATTCGATTACTTTCCCCCAATGATATAATGGCTAAGGATGTGCTACATTGGGTTGGAATCATAAAATATAGTGGTTTTTCACAAGAGGATGTAATGGCATAATTGTTGGATAGCACAAACTATCGCCAAGGACAACTTATCAACATGAGAGTATTAAACCTCGAGACCAGCAAGTCCCTTGCTAAGATAGTAAATGATGTGATCATGTTGTGCATTGTACTCTTGGACAAGCACCATGCCAATGGTGGATTCAGAGGCCATGAGATAGAGAAAAAAATATCGAGTATAATCAAGAGGCTTCAATAAGGGAGTCGAAATCAAGGCCTTCTTCAAGGCATAAAATGACCATTGTGCTTGGTAATCCCACACAAAAGGTACACCTTTATTCAACAAGCACATAAAACCTTTCATGATCTCGGCATAATTGGAAATGAATCTACACAAAAAGTTTGGCTTCCCTTGCAAACTTTGAAGTTGGCTAATGGTACGAGGAGGAGGAAATTTGAAAATAGCCTCAACCTTCAAGGGATCAACCAATATCCCATACTTGGACACAATGAAACCTAAAAATATCTTAGACACCACACAAAAGATGCATTTATGTGGATTCAAACAAATGCTATAGTATCATCATCAGATAAATATGGCCTGTAAGTAACCAGGATAATCGTCACGGCACTTTGAGTGAGCAGCCAAACCATCTAAGTAAACCTCTACGATTTGTTTGTTGTCATGGAAATCATATGACATGGCCCACTGGAAAGTGGCTCCAACATTTTTAATACCAAATGGAAACTTCCGATAAGAAAAAGTACCCCAAGGAAAAATGAAGGTAGTCTTGTGTTGATCTTATGGTTTTATCTAAATCTGATTATAGCTAGAGAAACCATCCATGAATGAGAATATTTCGCTACCAGCACATTCATCAATAATATGGTCAATGAATTGGGTTAGATAATTATCCTTTGGAAAAGTCTTGTTTAAATCCCTATAATTGACACAGAGCCTAATAGTGCCATGTTTCTTAGTGATCAAAACAATATTAGAAACCCATTTGGTGAAGGGAAGTGGATAGATAAACTATGCACGAAGAAGCTTCTCGAACTCTACCTTGATGGAAACAACTTTCTTTGGGTTGACTGGTCAGAACTTTTGTCAGACCAGCTTGGCTCTACCATACGTTTTGATCTCATGTTCAATAATCTAGGGGGAAATTCCATGCATTTCTTCATAGGACCAAGAAAAAACATTGTGGGGTTCTTTGAATAGGGCCATGTATGTTTCAATTTCTTTGGGTGAATAGTTGGCACCTATCAGGACATGTTCCACGACACATGGCTTATGGGAAATGTCAATGCGTATGGATTTCGAAATGTTGGAAAAGTTTCATTCTGATAAAACATCATGGATCATGATGGGAGACGGGGACCATTGAACATGGCCAGTGGCAGTAGGATTTTTAATTTCATCCTTAAGCCATTCCAAGTCAAGGAGGAAATATGCATGATGGTACAAATATTCCCATGGAATATTAAGTGAATCCATGACCTTCGTGATAGCTTCATTAGATGGAAGTTCAATATTGAGGAAGTCATTTGAAATCGGAATAATATGGACGGCCCAAGAGGGCTTGGGATATTGACTATATTCCACATCTTGAGCGGAATCCAAATCAGGGCTAGTGGATGTTGATTGGATCGCTTGGTAGGCAATCTCTATCGGGGTGAGTGGTATGGTTGCTCCATATTTATCAACATCCTCAAGGTGAGGTACAACCCAAGGGTCAAAATATCGTAGGGATCCACTGGTAAATGACAAAATCATGTTGATAGGAGTGATGTTTGCAGTGGGATATGACAAGGGAAGGAGAAATATTCTCATAAGTGAAGGATCTTTGAACATCCCCGCACCGACGTTCATATAAGACTCGATGGTATCACCAACAAATGGTACATTAGACCCCATATTGGATCCAAGGTCTAGGATAAACATGAGTTGATCAATCGTAACTATTTTCCCTTGATGAGGGAAGCATAGGACCCTAAATACCAATGATACAACTGTAGTCATCTCATAGAACTAGGTATGCATGAGTTACAAATTGTACTCAAGAGGTGCGTCAACAACCTACACATCAATAGAGATGGTTTTACCACATAACATGATGGGTAAGGAGGTGATTATTCCATGGGATTGGAACATGTGTCTTTCGAATGATTTCAATAGTGTTGCAGACATGTTGAGCTTAAGAGAGCCAAATCCTTCCAACAAGAAATAGACATGATGCAAGTCGAGGCTCCTTCATCCACCACTGTTCGGTAGATTTTTTTTCCCAAAAATATCACTATGATATGAAAGGTGACCTAATGGGAGATCCTATGAGTCACCTGAGAAGAATCAAAGGTCATCAAACTTGACTCTAAGGAATCAACCCCACCTATGGCTGACAACAAGGCTTTTCATTGCATGGGGAAGCTTTGGAGGACTTCAAGCATAGACATGGAACATGGTGCCTAGGCCAACTCTTCCACAATATTGTAGTTGTGGGTGGCCTGTGTGTTGGGATTATGCGTCATGTTTCAAAGAACACCGTTTGGGGGGTGAATTGGTACATCAAAAGATGGCTTCTCAATATGAAGAGGGCCACCAGGATGGGAAGCAAATGTTTATTCTGGTGCAGCATGAGAAGGCTCGGGAATAACGTAACTCTTGGCTCACATTTGAAAATGGACCATTTGGTCGCACTTGAAAATGGCAGTATTCGAGGAAGACCCCTTGTGGTGAGGGGTATCTGTCATGCCCCCTTGTGGATGGGCAGAATTTGTGGCAATCATGTTTTGAGGTTGAGTGGGGGAAGGATGGGTGAAGACAACAAGTTGTTGGGGGATTCGTTGTTGTGCAAAAAATCTATGGACCTCATCCTTTTGAGGACACGGATGAGTAGGTTTATTGTCCCCATAAATGGTGCAGGGTAAATGACTCTTCCTTTTCTCCTTAGTGTCTCCCTCCTAGGTGTTTTTGGTGGAGGTAGTCCCTTTCTTACTATTAGAATTTTTCCTTTTGTTCCCTCCAGGTTTTTGAGGATTATTCGGTTGCATGGACTACATTGAATTCACCTCGGAGTTTTGAGTATGGAGTGCAGCAATTTGAGCACTAGTGCCATAAGCTGACTTAACATAAATTTGACCCATATGATCAGCTAATTACTTTACAGAGGTATGGGAAATATAACCAACCACACCATCAGCATGGGGTCATGGCTTTGGCTTCCTTGGATCTGTTTATGGCCTAGGAGCATTCGATATGATGTCATAAAGTGTGCCCAACTGAGACTAAATCAAATATAAGTGTTGGGCATGCAAAATGGTCTGCTCCTCAGCATCCTCCCCAACCATAGATACATATCTAGCAATGGGTGGTAGGAGGGACTTTGTGAACCACTCTATGAGGATTTTGTTGGGAATCTGAGTCTTAATAATCCTACGTCTTTGTTTCCACTCATGTATATGATTGAAAATGTGAGTGGAATTATCTTGACGCAGTGAAGTCAATAGATCAGTTCTTATCTCATTCTATATGGGAAATTGAGTGTCACACTATCATCCATCAACGAGTTGGATGAACACCATAAGAGATATGTCATGATCTTTGTGGAGGGGTCCTCTCCTAGATTTCCGTCAAATTTAGGGATATCGGATGGCAACCTGGAAGGCATTTCCAACCATGATGGTTCATGGGAAATAGGTTCATTTGTTAACCATGAAAAATCTGTTAAATATAACATTGTGAGGAAAGGCAATAGTGCAAATGAATATTAGATGGGATATGAAGTCTTTGTTGTCCCAGATGGACCTTGGGGTCCCCCTATACTTATACTAATGGATGGTTTAGGAGTTGTTGGAGAATGATTTCCTCCAATAATGGTGGTACTTCCAAGAGCATGACTGCTCCCATAACCAAATATACCCCCAAGGGGGTGCCCCCAAAGGGAAATATGGACCCTCTAGGGAAAATGTTCCCAAACCTAGTCCCAAGGAAGAAACCACCAAGACCATATGTGTTAACAAAGGGAAAACCTCCCCATGGTGAAAAATTCCCCCCAAGGGATGTGCCTCGAGGGAAAGGTGTACGAACCCATAGAAAGTTAAAACCTTCTGAAGTACTACCGCCCTTGGCCTGACCAGGGATAGCCCCAAAACCACTAGACATATTCCACCCAAAAGTTACACCCACGCCTGATAATGTCGAGCCACGCAGAGAATTGGCAGAGGAGGAAGAAGCTCCACTTCCCATGTTGAAACCAAAGTATACCCCCCACTAGAAAAGAATCTAGAAGTGGGCATCGATGTGGATGGGATGGGCATAGTCATGCTAGGTATACTAACGGATGGAAAATATGACACAACTGACATCTCCCAGATTGAGGGACCTATAGAAAATGGTATGGACGGTGTATGTTCAATGGAGCTAAGGGGTGTCAACGTAGACATCACTAGGATGCTCCTTAGAGGATTTCCCCCTATCTCGCTTGAGGATGGGCTCGTAGGATTAGCTAAACTAGATGAAACACTCATTACTAACATGGTGGAAGGATGACTAAACAAAGAGAAAGGTGCACTAAAAATTTCCCTCACTTGGAAAAGTAGAGGCGCATCTGGCTCAGTCAAAGGAGGATTAAAATTTTGTGGAGGACGTTCATCTACCACTTCTACCTCGACTAAACCAGTCTCGTCAAACCAAAGTTCAATCCCTTCAAAGTCATATTCAATTATCTCATGTTGCTTGATAGGTGGTTGTTCCTCCATAATGGGTTCAAGTCCTTGTAGTCGACTGGACTGGCACGGTAGTTCGGCCATGGTGAATATACTATGTTATAATCCAAACACAATTAAACCTAAGGCTAACCTAGACTCAGAATCAAAGAGCACGCCCCTAATCTAAACTAGGCTAACAGCAAGAAAACTAATGGGCTTGGGGGGCTTCCGAAAAACAACCCTATGGGGGAGATGAATTCCCCACATGATTGGCTAGTGAAGGTATGAGGAGCAATTACAATGATCTACATGAAACATACCTAACCGATACAAGCACCCTTTATTAAGGTGGGAACCCTTTGAGGGAACTAAGACCGTAAACAAATGTCTTTCCCATGTACTACAAGCATATCCCACTTGTAGACACCTATGTAGCTCCCTAGGAAAGGTCACTAAGGCTACCACCTAACAATCAATGGTCAAGCAAACAGTCATAGGTCCGACCACACGTAAGGGTAGGGTAACAAAGCTCGAAGATCTAAAGGAGTTAACCAATGAAACCCCTGTATATGTATCAATCGAAGCAGTATCGCAAACACCAAAACACGTAGAGAGGGGTAATCTCTCTACTTTCCCCGATGCAACCTTGTGTTTAACTCCTTTGCTAGAGGAGACTCCTAATACACCGATTGCAAGAATAGATTTATCACTCTTTAATGACTCCTAAGTTTTGGGTTGTTTCCTTGGAGAGTTTACTCTCCAATCCTAATCCAAGGCCCTAAGCCTAGCTAATGTTTGTTCACTATAAAAATAAAACTGGCTAGTTGATTTTAGATTATGCTTTCTTTTTAT
Organism: Picea mariana; assembly: GCA_032191745.1. Lineage (NCBI taxonomy): Eukaryota > Viridiplantae > Streptophyta > Pinopsida > Pinales > Pinaceae > Picea > Picea mariana. The sequence continues at coordinate 12,250 of JASDQU010203124.1, read as the reverse complement.
GGTTGTTTCTTAATTCCAAGGGTAGCAGATGAAACTTTGGTGATTTTTTTACTCTTGACCAACCAAGCAATGCAAGAATGATGATGCAAATTTTCCAGTTTGATGAAATCTAACTATGGAAGGAGAAGAGACTTTCATTTTTATCTGAAAATGTAAAATTGGCCTCACACACACCAAGTAGAAAATAATCACTTCAGATCTGAAACCAAACAATACTCTTAATGTATTCTATTCACTAGTGCTTCAAAGGAAATCAAGCATGCAACAATTTTTTTGTATTTTTTGGTTATTTTCCAATTGTAATGCAACAAATATCCCTGATCTAAGCAAGAAATAAAATGCAAAAGGAAAACCAACAAGAATCACCAAGCAAGTGGGTTGTAAGAAATTGTAAATGAGGTTGTATCAGCCCACTCTAATGTCTCTACAAATATCACACTAAAAACTCACCTAGAGGGGAAGATCTAGCTATGAGAAATAGGTACAAAAGGACAAGTGATGCAACCAATGACAAACACAACTAGATATCTTAAAATATATTGAGTTCTTTGTCCAATTTCAATGAAACTCTTATACAACAATAGAACCTATCCAATAAATGGAAATCAAACCACACAAATGCACTCAAACAACACTTGGAAGCAACTTATGTGACCAAAAACATTCAAATAGAGACAATACCAGATCATTGCAAAACCCTATTGTTCAGAGGATAGACCTAACCTCAATTTTATTGGTTTTTCTCTAAAAATATACAGTTTTTATAGATCCTTGTGGGACATAGGCCTTTCAACCAGTGAGGGTCCCTACGGGACACCTATAAACAGGCGAGGACCTGGAAAAAAAAAATGTTTTTAAGAAATATGGATATGTTCCAGTTATGTATCGAATCTCTCGGATCTGCTATATCTAGGCTCTGAAATGATCAAAGGAATAAAATCAAAATAAAACCACAATCAACAGAGGAAAGGATTGGTAAAGAGACTCAAAATAGAGAAGAATTGTTCCCCAGTGTGGTCTTCAGTTATGTTATGGGACAAAATCTCACGGGGATCTCACTGAATGATCAACAAGATATCCCTAGGATTAGCCTAGTAATCCTAGATAGAATAGGGTTTAGATTCGTATGGTTTTCTAGATGTAGCTAAATTATTTTCCTTTTAACCAAGAAGGGGATGGATCATACCTTTAGATTGACAGTTGTCCCTACATGTCTCATCTGTTATAGCTCCTGAGATCCAGCTACAGATCCTACAATATGCTTCCTGCATAGAAGGATAAAAACAATGACCTATCTACTATCCTTATAGTGTTAGGAAAACCAAATTCACTAGATCTATCATGATCTATTAGCCATAAGATTAGATCTAGTTCATTTATGAATAGAACAAAAATAATATGGAGGAAAACCAATGATCTATTGATTAATCATGAAGAAATTACATCAATATTACATACCTTGGATGTAGATGCATTTATTATTTGATCCTTTCTCCTTGCTTCTCCCTTCAACTTCTTGGTCAGGCTAGGCTCACTAACTTCTAGTTGTGATAGAAAGGACAAGCACCTCTCCAAACAGGCAGCATAACCTTGCTCTTGAATTCTCCTTCTCTTGCCCAAAACTTTCCTTTGTTATATAGCTCTTTGGAGGAGGCTTAGGAGAGCTTATATATCTTCTAGAGACCACTAGAGACTCGAATTTTGTGAGTTCCTAGGCCCTTGCCACGAATATACAACTCATCCCTCACCTATCACACCATAACTCCACGAATATAGAATTTTTACAGATCCTCGCTTGTTGAGCTACTAGTGACCTACCAGGATCCCCACTTGTTGAGCTACTAGTGACCTGTGAGGATCCTCGCTCGTTTTCTACTATTTTTCTAGCAAGGATCTCCAAAATGGATCATATCTTAGGAAAAATGTGCATTTTGGCTTATCTTCTTATGGATTTCTCTTTGGCTTATAGGGTGTAAATTAAGGCTATAACACGTAGTTTGCTAAAACCAATATATATTTTTTTCCTTTGGATGGGGGATTCTTAGGACCTATGAAATATAGAGCCCATTTCTCTAAAGGTTCCACCATAACTTGAGGCTACAGGGGCATCTAATCTGTTTTTGTTGGCTTTCCCATCCTTTGGAACCTATCACAACTTCTCACATACTTCTTGGCATCTATGAATAGAGTTGGAAAATAGTATCCAAGATGAAGTATTTTATAAGAAGATCATTTATCTGCAAAATTCCCACCATAGGGTTCATCATGAAATTCTTTAATAACATCAAAGAATTATTCATTCCTGACACACCTATGGATTGTCAAATTTGGTCCGGTGTAGAAAAGATCTCCTTTAATCCATGAATATTTAGCACTAGATTTTATTATTTTCTTTTTATCTTTTGGTGAAATATGGTATGGTAACTTCCCTGTAGACAAATAATTAGTTATATCAGAAAACCATGGAGTTTTGGTATATATAGAAAATACATGTTCATCTGGGAAGGAGTATTCTACTTGAACACTCTCACCCGGATTATTAAGGTGTGAAATAAAGTATGCCACCTGATTGTCCTTTCCAGGTCAATATATGACAATAATATTGAATTCATGCAACAGAATAACCATATTGTTATCCTACCATTAGTAATAGGTTTATTCATTAAGTATCTAATCGAAGAATGGTCTGTATGGACAAAGACTTTGTATCCAGTAATATAATGTCGGAATTTATTTACAGCATGAATGACTGCCAACATTTCTTTCTCGGTCTCTATATAATTGAGCTCAGATGGAATTAATTTTTTACTCATAAAGTAGATAGCATAGGTTAGAAGGCTTCCCTTTTGACCTATTATTTCTCCCACTGTTGTATCATATGCATCTATAGAGATGTAAAATTGTAAGCTCCGGTCTGGACCCTTCAAAATTGTTGTTGATAAAAGTTTTTCTTTAAGAGTTTGGAAAGTAAATTGGTAGTTAGTATCCCAACAAAATTTAGCATCTTTCACAAGTAACTTAAACAAAGGAAATGCTAATTTACTAAATTTTTCTACGAATCTACGATAATAGCCTGCATATCCTAGAAAACTTCTAACATCTCTTTGATTTGATGGAATTGGAACTTTGAGAATAATTTCTATCTTGGATAGATTTACTTTTAGTCCTGTAGGAGACACATGATGACCAAGCACAATTCCTTCAGATTGCATCATAAAACATTTTGCATCACTAAGTGGTATATTTGTTTCCATGAATATAAATAGAATCGCTTTCAAATTATTCAAACCATGAATACTGCAAAAAGAATGAATAGTTTCATCCTTGGAGTTTGTTTCTTCAAACCATGACATATGTTCTAGTTCATTAATAGATCTAGTAGGTGGATAAAGTGTCACTTTCTTGCTTTCACTCCCTCTTGAAATAATCATATTTCTTGATCTACAACTAATGAGAGCATCAGTTGTGGCCAACCAAGGTCTTCCAAGTATAAGAGGTTTCCACCTAAGTTATATTTTGGTTGAATAACTACAAAGTATACAAGATACTCCCATGAATCTAAAAACACAATGACATCATCTACTACACCCTCTATTTTTACCTGATATCTATCTTCCATTTCCAATATTGTAGGTGTAGGTCGAAGATTATAAATATTCATATTTTGCATTGTCTCCATGGTCATTACATTAATAGTTGTGCCTAAATCAATTAAATTATTTGGAATAGAAAGATTAATGATTAAGATGGTAAAAATTGGTACCCCTGGATCAACATATTTTTCTGTTAAGATATTTGTTGGCATTAAACTAGCTAGTTTCCCAACAACTTGCGTTGTTGCTAGATCCTTTCTTTTCCTTCTTGCTTTCATAAGGCATAATTCCCTAATTGTTTTTTTTGTAGATTGGTATGTTCTTTATATCCTATAATAAGGGAATTTTATCATGGATATTCTTTAATTCATTTAAGAAATCATGCTTAGAAGGAGTTATAGATTTTTCCAAGTACAACCTCTCTGGAAAAGGATGTGTTTTGGTTAATGGTGATTGATCCTTCTGAGTTTCAACTGACTTGTGTGCAATTTCAGTGTCAATTTTATTATGAGTTTCTTTTTGTTTTTCTTTCTCTTTTTCTTTTTCTTATACAACTACAAGGGGTTCCTTATGAAGAGTTTTACCCGACCTTAAGTGGATATCTTATACATAAACAATTGCATAAGTAGCCATTTTTCCTTCTTCAACATTATAAGTAGGTGTTTCCACTTTATTATTAGGATTAGTTAATGGCTCTTATGGTGATTAGGTTGGTCTAGGTGGTGGAGGAGGCATGGAATATGGTTGTTGGGTTAGTTTTGGATATTGAGTGGATGGAATCTGTTGTTGTTGTTGGTATGATTGTTGTTGAAAAGGATAATATTGTTGTTGAAATGGAAAAGATTGTTGTTGGAAATAAGATTGTTGATATGGTTGATATGATGTTTGAGGATTGTAGGTAGACTAGTTTCCATAAGCAGGTCCTYRCCAACCTTGTTGAAAAKGTTGGTTTCRGGTTTGTTGAGGAGGACATACTTGYCAAGGCATAGGGGTATTCCATGTATTTTGTACAAAATTTGGATTAGAATATGAGGAAATTGTTGAMCARGRTCTTGAGATATACATRGTGTGTGTGGCTTCCATGGTCTTCTTGGTGMAACATAGTAAAGAGATTTTATTATTGTGCTTTCACCTTTAAAACTCGATTTGAGTCCTAGCAATGATGGGCAATTTTCCATTGAATGGTTTTCTGCACAAATTCCACAAACTTGAATAATTTCTAATGGACATTCTCTTAGTGGATGCTTTTTCTTATATTGATGGAAAAAAACTGCCAAAGATTCATTTTTTTATTTTTCTTTCTTTTTAGCTTTCAATTTATCAATTTGAGAACCTAATGTACTCAAAAGAACAGTTTTAAAATTTTCCAACAAATTTCCTAGTTCTTCCCTGGTTATACTCCTTGTGGTTGATTTGGTGACTTTGGAAAGATCTCTTGATCCTTTTCCAGCCTTAGCTCTGCCCCTGGAGTATTTCCTGCACATTTCAGCAATTTGTTCAAATGGTAAAGTTGAAATGTCACCAGATCCCATGAGATTAAGAATATCAATATATTCATCACGAATGCCTTTTA
>JASDQU010203122.1:0-12737 GCA_032191745.1 Picea mariana | reverse complement strand
GATTGTCACATTCTATCCTTACACCTTGTTGTACCAACCCAATACCTGAACACAATCTTTGTAACCATATTGCTTCCTTACTTGCATGAGTGGTTGCCATGTATTCAGTTTCTGTAGTTGAAAGTGCCACTATAGCCTGTCTTTTGCTCATCCAACTTATTGCTCCTCCAAACAGGTTAAACACATACATCCTTGTAGATCTCCTACGATCTAGATCTCCAGCCTAGTCTGCATCCACAAAGCCATGTATATCCACCACTCTATCCAATCCCGGTCTTCCTTCGTAGCACAATCCATAGCTAGCAGTGCCAGAAAAATACCTGATAACCCTTTTTACTATTGTCCAATGCTCCTTCCCTGGTTTTGACATATACCTACTCAAAACTCCCACTGCATGTGCAATGTCTGGTCTTGTATAGACCATTGCATACATCAAACTACCAACTTCATTCACATATGGAACATGATACATGTCCTCCTCTTCTTCATGTGTCTTGGGACACTGATCCACAAATAACTTTACACCAACATGAATATGAACCTTGATCGGTTTACATTCCTGCATATTAAACCTTTGCAATATTGTCTCGACATATTTTCTCTGATTTAACCAGAGTTTCCTCTTTTTCTGATCTCTTTTAATTTCCATGCCCAAAATGAAATTTGAAGCACCGAGATCCTTCATGTCAAATTTAAAGGACAATTGAGTTTTCACATCCTGGATAATCTCCTTGTTGTTTCCTTTCAACAACATGTCATCCACATACAAGACCAAATAAATCAAATGATGACCAATTAATTTAAAATACACACAGTGATCCTCTTTGTTTTCTGTGAAGCCAAGTCCCAGCATATAAGTATCAAATTTTTGATACCACATCCTTGGTAATTATTTTAAACCATATAGGGACTTTTTCATCTTGCATACCAACTCCTTCTTTCCCTTCACAGCATAACCTTCTGGTTGCTTCATATAGATTTCTTCTTCTAGACCCCCACGCAAGAATGTTGTCTTCACATCCATCTGTTCTAATTCAAAATCAAATGCAACAACAACAGATAACATAAATCTTATAGAGGTTAACTTGGAAACAATAGAAAAAATATCACCAAAATCAATTCCCTCAACCTGGGAATAACCCTTTGCTACTAACCGAGCTTTGTATTTCTCCACTTTTCCTTCTGCATTCATTTTCTTTTTAAATACCCATTTGTTTCCAATGGGTTTTCTTCCAGTGGGAAACTCCACAAGATCCCAAGCCTCATTCTTATCCAAAGATGTCATTTCTTCGTCCATGGCCCTTTTCCATAGATTTTCATCCTCTGAATCCATTGCCTCCCTGACAGTTCTAGGATCATCATTAGTAATAGACAAAGCAAAATTTGAATGAAAATCAGATGGATTATACCTTTCTGGTAGCCTTCTTTGTTGAACTGATCTCCTCAATACTGGAGTATGAGGATTTTCATCTTCTGATTCATGTTCTTCTGTAGAGTTTGATTCATCATCCTTTAAATCAAACTCTATTTTCTTTTGTTCTTCCTTACTTGGTAGGACTTCCTGTTTAACAACATCCTTCATTTCTCTAAATACCACATCTCGAATATACACTAACTTCTTAGTTTCTGGGTTCCAAAGCTTATAACCTTTGAGACCATCTTTATATCCAATAAAGATACATTTTTCAGCCTTCTTATCCAGCTTGCTCCTTTTTCCCTTTGGAACATGAACATATGCATCACAGCCAAATAACTTGAGATGTGTGAGAGAAGGTTCCTTACTAGTCCATACCTCTTTTGGAGTCTTTTCATCCAACACTGATGAGGGTGATCTGTTGACCAGGTAACATGTAGTACCCACTACCTCTGCCCATAATTCTTTCCCTAACCTGGCTCCACTGAGCATGCACCTTGTTTTTTTCATCAACGTCTTGTTCATCCTTTCTGCAACTCCATTCTACTGAGGTGTATATGGAGTAGTCTTTTTCCTTTCTATACTTCACTTCTTACAAAATTCTTCAAATTCATTTCCATAGAACTCTCCACCATTATCTATCCTCAACACCTTAATTATTTTCTCTATTTGATTCTCAACAAGAGCCTTAAACTCTTTAAACCTGTCAAAGACTTTAGATTTCTTCCTAAGGAAATATATCCAAGTATTCCTCGAGAAGTCATCAATAAATGAGATGTAGTACACAGATTTTCCCAATGATTTGACCGACACAGGTCCAAAAACATCATTGTTGTAAGATTCCTTCTACCCTCTTTGCACTAGAGGGGAATCTTACCCGATTCTGCTTCCCATATAGACAATGTTAACAAAAATCAAAATCCAAAGAGCAGTTAGACATACCTTCAACCATACCTTTACGAGGTAGTAGTCGAAGACCCTTCTCTCTGATATGCCCCAGTCTTTGATGCCACAACATAACCTTTTCTCCATAGACTGTAGGAGTTCTTTATTCTTCAACTACAATATCAGGAACAATGGAACTACTACAACCATCACTAATAGTGCTTCCTTCCATCTTATACAGAGTTCCAAACCGAACTCCTTTCAGCAACACCATTGCTCCTCGAACCATCCTGCAGGTTTCCTTTTCAAATATTGTGTTTACCCCTGCATCGTCCATTTTGCTTACAGAAATCAAATTTATGGCCAAACCCGGGATGTGAAGAACACCAGGCAGTGTTCTAATCCTTCCATCTATGAGCCTCAACTTGAATCTTCCTTGTCCTATTATTCTGGTTTTCCAATCATCACCTAAGAAAACATTACCTCCACCATACCTTTCATATTCGCAGAACCACTCCCTGTGGGGAGTCATATGAAAGGATGCACCAGAGTCAACCAACTATGCCTCATGATCTGCATGTGTGCTTGAAGAATCCAAGTACACATCCCCTCCTTCTTCCTTGGAGGTATTTTCTTCTGTAGAATGAGATTCTTCAGATCCCTTATTTTTTTCAACTTTGGATCTACACTGCTTCTTGTAGTGTCCTTCTTTTCCACATCTTCAACATACCCTTACAAACTTTCCAGGAGATTTAGATCTACCCTTAGACTTAGATCTCCCACTTGAAAAATTAGATCTATTTCTTTCCTGGGAACGTCCTCTTACAAATAATGCATCTGTGCTATGTCCTTCCATATTCTTCCATCTCATCTCCTCCGACAAAAAATATGAGACCACTTCCTCAAAATTCAAGGAAGTGGTATTACTACCTATGGCCACAACCAGACTATCCCACGAGTCTGGTAAAGAACACAGTAAACTGATACATTTATCTCCATCTAAAATTTTAATCTCAACAAATACTAACTGACTTACCATAGTATTGAAGGCGTTCAAATGCTCTGCCACCGAGTCTCCATCTCTCATCCTCAGGCTATACAACTTCTTTCTCAAGAATAGTTTATTCACTAGGGACTTAGATTGATACAACTTCCCCAAATTTTCCCATAAATCCTTGGTTGTAGCTTCCTCTGACACATTCAATAATACTGAATCGGAGAGACACAGTTGGATTGTGCTCTTTGTCTTCCGATCCAAGTTTTTCCAGTCGTCTGCTGAAGTTCCTATAGGTGCAGTACCTGGATCTACCATGATCCACTAATCTCTTTCCACCAACAGATCTTCCATATTGAGCTTCCACAACTCAAAAAAATTCCCATTAAATTTCTCGATCTCCAGCTTCGAATTGCTTGTCATTTCTTTTCACCTAAAAAATCAATACCACAGATCTCCCACTGTAACAAGGCTTATCACAGTCCCGAGCCAAACCCTTGACCACAAAGGTGTCCACCTAAAGCCAATAAATCTCTGATACCAAATGTAGATTCTAACCTTGTAAAATATCTACTACAAAAAGATATTCAGAAAAAGAACATAAAATATACAATGGAAAATACAAACATTACACAGAGATTTTTCCCCTGGAAATCCAAACCAGGAAAACCAACATATTCTATGTTCATTCATGTGTGATACATTGTTTACAATAAAATATACATATAGGAGCCAACGACATCCAAAACCCTAACCCAATGACCTAGATTAGTAAAAAACACTACTACTCATGCAAAGAATATAACACATATCCAACACTACAAATTAGCAAACAAATTCCCCTTTATCTCGTTTTTATCACTTTTCCTTGATCGATGAACCTAGCAAAATTAATCTCCTGGAATAATTTGAAATAAAAGAATATATACTATGTGAATTCCAATGGAACTATCATATCAACGAGAGGACATTACAATTCAAATTCATCGTTGTTATACTTGCGGTGAAGTTGACAGTACAATAACTTTACTTACACATCCCAAAATTGATTTTCTTGTAGCTTTTTGACCCTTCTCTTATACAAACATATCCTGGAAACTATAAGTATGGATTGTTGTATCTATTCCTTGATTGAAGAACATGTTCACATGTTTAATGCACTTCATAGTTACTATTAAGACCATCAATGGGGCTTTCTTACACCAATTCTCGCTTCCGAAAATTGTCATCCCCTTTCTTTTTTTCCCTCTCCTTTCCATTTCTGGTTACTTACTCGTTTTTCATAAAATGTCTAGGTGTGGGAGTTGGTGGATTCACGTCTTCATATTTCCACTTACTTTTATATCACCAGCCTGGCTGACTAACCCCCCGTTTCATATTGAACAAACGTTTTGGATCACATGTTCTCGGATAGGCGGGTTACCGGATAGGTGGGTTCAACATTGCGTTTCCATTGTTCTGTCGCCTGCAAACAAAACCCAGACTTCTGTGATCTACAAATTAGCAAACAAATTTCCCTTTATCTCATTTTTAGCACTTTTCCTTGATCGATGAACTTAGCAAAATTAATCTCCTGGAATAATTTGAAATAAAAGAATATATACTGTGCGAAGCCCAATGGAACTATCATATCAACGAGAGGACATTAAAATTCAAATTCGTCGTTGTTATACTTGTGGTGAAGCTAATAGTACAATAAATTTACTTAAACATCCCAAAATTGATTTTCTTATAGCTTTTTGACGCTTCTCTTATACAAACAGATCCTGGAAACTATAAGTATCACTCACTCTATCTATTCCTTAATTGAAGAACATGTTCACATGTTTGATGAACTTCATAGTTATTGTTAAGACCATCAATGGGGTTTTCTTACACCAATTCCCACTTCCGAAAATTGCCATCCCCTTTCTTTTTTCCCTTTGCTTTACCTTTCTAGTTACTTACTCATTTTTTGGAAAATGTCTAGGCGTGGGAGTTGGCGGATTCACGTCTTCATATTTCCATTGTTACTTTTATATCACTAGCCTGACCGATCGCTTCCCCGTTTCATATTGAAAATTTTGAATCGCGGGTTCCCGGATAGGTGGGTTCAACATTGCATTTCCATTGTTTCACCGCCTACAAACAACACCCGGACTTCCGGGATATACAAATTAGAAAACAAATTCCCCTTTATCTCGTTTGCTTTCATTTTCTGTTTACTTGGTCCTTTTTTCGAATGTGTCCTTTTTACGAATGTCTCCTACTTTTATATGCAACACCCAACGGGAGTTGGCGGATTCACGTCTTCAGATTTCCATTGTTACTTTTATATCACCAGCCCGAACAACCGCTCCTTCATTTCATATTGAACAAACTTTTTGAATCGCGGGTTCTCGGATAGGCGGGTTCAACATTGTGTTTCCATTGTTCTGTTGCCTGCAAACAACAACCGGACTTCCACAATCTACAAGTTATCAAACAAAATCCCCTTTATCTTGTTTGCTTTCTCTTTATGTTTACTTTGTACTTTTTCCGAATGTGTCATTTTTTCTGAATGTCTCATGCTTTTATATACAACACCCAAAGTTCCACAATATACAAATTGCTTGCTCAACATTGCAATTCCACTGTTCCCATACGTACAAACAACACCTAAAATTTTGTGATATACAAATTGATGGCCAAAATATGTCATTGTGACATACAATTTGACCATCAGCCCCTCACGTCTCCTGGGTATATCTTGTGACCCTATTTTTGAAATCCTCCCAACCGCTTTCCATACTTGGGCATTTCTTGGAATTTGTTTTGTGGGTTGGCGGGTGGATGAAATGTAAAATGCTTAGTCTCTCTTCGCCATCCCCACTACCTTTGTACTTCTTTCCAGATATGTAATTATTAAGTTTTAATGTTAGTAGTTCATCGTGCAGGAACTGTTAAGATTTTCATTAATGTCTGGAAGGCCGGAGAAGATTTTTCATTAATACGAATTAAACCAAGATTTGTGGAGAAGAGTGTTATCCTTTCTAAGTATTCATTTCAAACATGATGCAATATCTTTCGTGCATCGACTGGCTGGTGCCTTTACAAAATCTCTAATTCTTAATCGCTCTTCGTCATCACCGCCACCTTCGAACTTTTTTCTAAATATGCAATTAGTAAGATTTAATGGTAGCAACTCATTACACATGAACCCTGGGGATTGTCATTGATCAGCGAAAGGCTCGAGGATATATTCCATTGATACGCATTAAACCAAGATTTGCGGAGGGTTATATTGTCCCTCCCCAATTTTCATTTCAAACATCATCTGGAGCAAACGAAAATTCTCATTAACTTATGGAAGCAGTTCCACAACAGTTCTATCCAGATACAGTAAAAACCTTCGGGCATGATGGCTAGAGGTTCTAGTATTCTAGGGCATATTATTACTACTCATCTCCCTCTGCCTAGGAGCAAAAAAGGAGATGGTCCCTTGGTGCATCGAGAGATATATTTCAAGCCAAATAATTCCAAGGCAACCCTGCCTGCTCAGACAACTTGCCCACTTGCATTGATGGTTGGCACAGAGGTTGATGCGATGGATTCGAGCCAGAAGAAGATGATCTGATGGATGATGATATGGAAATGGATGATGGCAATGCAAATATTGTTCCCACTCCTGCGCCCAAATTGAAATCAACCATAACGGGCGACACTTCCCAACTTGACGATGGCAGTCTTGACAACACCAAAAGAAGGAGTTTCAAAAAAGAAATCGACGTTGAACGCAATAGTCACTTTGTAACTCAAAATTAGAAATTCCATAGGTCCAAATTAGTCTGTTCTGGGCGGAAGTTTTTCACTGTAAGGAAATGATTTTTTGATGCTCCTACAGATATATTTCAAGCCAAAAAATTATCCAATTGTGGGACCACTATCTTGTTCTCTGGATATACAATTAACATCTTAGGGAATGAAGACTAGAACTCCCACTGGTGCAAGGCATATTCCTACTAGTAATCTCCTTCCACCCAAAATGGACTAATTTGGGCCTCAAGAATTGCATGTGCAACCTGTATCCCTGAAGTTTTCGACTGTGAGGAGGTGGTTTCTTGGTGTGTCCTAACTTTCAGTTAAGGGCTATTATGTTTTCCCTGCAACATTTTTAGTCTTCTTCCTCATGGAAAGCTTGTGAGAACTATCAATTTTACCACAGGACTGTTTTTCATCTGCTTCAAGCCAAGGATTTATTCCACTACGAGCCCGCACTCCTGTTTCTTTGTTAGCCCAGCTCTTTCGCAAAATATTGAGATTTTGGTACCGAACATTGATTCACCGAGGAGAAGACCGCAAGGATTTCCTAAAAAAAAAACATGGTAATCAGTTTTGTATGCATGTTGAAGAGCATCTAGATGGCTCCTACATGTCGCATATCCTGGTCCTATGTTTATGGAAAATATGTTCAATGTTTTGGCCCAAAGAACTCAGTCCAATTCTAAGGATAGATATACAGTGCTCAATATCCTCTTTTTTTTTAATGGATTTACTATTAAAAATTTTGCCTTGGAGTCTTGGTTGTTGCTTCTTTTTTGGATTTAACACCTTTTCTCATTGGCATGGTTCAATAGTCTCGTAGTTATTCGATATTGTATTTTCTTAGGTAATTTGTTCTAAAATGGAGCATCTAACAATTATATGACAATTTACTATGTCGATCCATTAGGATTTTATGGAAACAAAAAATGAACTTCAGACAGTTTCAAACCAACGTTCAATTTTATCCGTAATGCAGTTAGAACATAGCAATACCAAATCACAATGTTGCAGCAAGATCGTCATTTTTGTTTCTTGACATGCAATTATTAAGCTTTAATGTTAACAAACCATAATACAAGAAGTTTAATACTTAATTTAATATGTTACAGTCATGGAAGAATGCATCAAGAACACACTTACTCCCACAAGTTGCAATGAAATCTAATCTTCAACAAAGCATTTGCTGACAATTACTAGAAAATGATGGTTTTGCAATAATGGGGCTTGTTTGAAACCAATTCCCACTTACGAAAATTTCCCTCCACCTTTCTATTTTCTCATTATTTTATCCCATGTAGTTTCTCTTTCTGGTTACTTAGTCATTTTTTCAAAAAATGTCTTGTTGTGCGGGTTGGCGGATTCACGCGTTTCGACCGAGTGCTTCCCCTTTGTCTAAATTGCACTTTCCATTGTTCTGTGACCTGCAAACAACACTTTGGCTTCTGCAATATGCAGATTTACTTTTGGACTCCCACATCATCCCCTCTTCTGTGTTACACATTTTTCACTGAAATGTTTCGATATATACAATTTGACAGTCGGGGCCTTACGTCTCCTTGGGAACCCGTCACCCTATTTTGAAGCCCGTTCGACCGCTTTCCACACTTGACCATTTCTTGACATCTCTTTTGTGGATTGTCAAGTTCTCGGGTTTAGGAAATTTCAAATTTCTAGTTGTTGTTTCCTGTGCCCACTACCTTCAGATTTCTTTCCAAGTATATGCAATATGTATACAACTTCTCCAGCAACATATAGAAAATATCTTGCCAAGAAATGGAATATCTATTGTAGATTTGAATATATTAGACCTTCTTTTCCTTCTTCTATGCTTGACCAAATTGTCATTTCTTTTTCCCCTCTACTCTCTCTTTCTCGTTACTTGGTCATTTTTTCGAAAATGTCTCAATGTGCGCGTTGGCCGACTCACGGGTTCACATTTGCGCTCATGCTTTTATATCGCGACTCCAACCAACCACTAGCCATTCAATGCCTAGGCACTTTTCAAATCATGGATTCCTAGGCAGGTGGGCTCTATATTGCACTTCCATTATTCTGTGGCCTGCAAACAACACCCAGACCTCCGCGATGTGCAAATTTATTGTCGCACTCCCACATCATACCCTCTTTCTTGATACACAGTTTGCACATGAAAGTTATGAGACCTACAATTTAACCTTTGGGTCCTTATGTCTCCTCGGGAACTATTGTCACCCCGTTTTGAAGTCCCTACGTCCGCTTTCCATATTTCGCCATTTCTTAGAATCTATTTCGCGCATCCACTTCCATACTTACCCAACTTTTTCGCTTGCGAATTCCCAGACAAGCGGACTGCACTTCCAGTGTTCCTTGACCTGCAAACATCTCCCCGGCTTTCGCGATATACAAATTGACTTCTGAAATCCTACATCAGCCCCTCTTCCGTGTTACACAGTATGCACTCAAAAGTTCTGATCAATATAATTTGATTGTCGAGGCCTCATGTCTCCTCGGGAACCCTTGTCAGCCTATTTTGAATCTTGTCTGACTGCTTTCCATGACTATTTCTTGCAATCTCTTTCGTGGATCGTCGGCTTGGTGGGTTCAGACAGTTTCCAATTCCTATTCGTTGTTTTTTGTGCCCACCACCTTTGCACTTCTTTCCAAATATATGCAATAAGTATATAACTTCTCCAGAAACATGCATAAAATATCTTGCCAGGCAATGAAATATCTATTACAGATGTGAATATATTAGCTCTTCTTTTTCGTCTTCTATACTTAACCAAATTCTCGTTTCTCTTTTCCCTATACTTTATCTTTCTCGTCACTTAGTCGTTTTTCCAAAAATGTCTAGCTGTGCGGGTTGGAGGACTTGTGGGTTCACATTTTCACTCGTGATTTTATATCTCGACTCCGACCAACCGCATCCCCATTCTATTCCCAACCACTTCTCTGACCACGGATTCCCTGGTAGGCGGGCTCTAGATTGCACTTCCATTGTTTTGTGACCTACAAACAGTACCTTGACTTCCACGATATGCAAATTTACAACCAGATTTACATGATACCGTCTTCCGTATTACAGTCTACCTATCATGCCCTCTTCCATGGTACACGTTTTTCACTGAAAACTTTTGAGACATACAATTTGACCGTCGGGTCCTCGCGTCTTCTGTGGAACTATTGTCACCCCATTTTGAAGCTTGTCTATCCATTTTCCATACTTCTCCATTTCTTTGAATTTCTTTCGCAGATCGTCGGGTTGGCGGATTCAAGAAATACCCAATTCCTAATCATTGTTTCCTGTGCCTGTGCCCTTTGCAATTAGCAATTAGCAAGTATATATAAGATCTTATTTCTAAGTATGCAATTAGAAAGCGTTAATGATAAACCAATATTTGAGGAGATCTCCCATTAGTACGCATAAAACCAAAATTTTTGGATGGTTATATTATCCCTTCCACGTGTTAATTTCAAACATCATGGAATGTCATTTGTGCATCGTCGGGTTGGTCTGTTCATGAAATATTCAATACTCAATTTCGAAAACGAGTCCGACCGACCATTTTCATATTCCATACTTAGCCACTTTCTAGGAATTCTACAAATATACAAACCGTCCATTGAACTGCCCCATCATGCTCTCTTCCGTTTTATATGTTTTGCAGTCAAAAAATTCGATACATAAAATTTCACCATTCGACACTCACCTCTCCTGAGTATCCCCTGTAACCCTATTTTGAATCTCGTCCGACCGCTTTTCAGGCCTTGCCATTCCTTCCTTGCTCTTCCCTGTCTCTGTGACCTTCACACTTGTCTATAATAAAAAAATGTTTATATATACATCTTGTTTCTAAATATGCCATTAGTGACATTTAATTCTAACAACTCATCATGCAGGAACCATATATATTGTCATTTATGAGCGAAAGGCTCGATGATATCTCCTATTAATACGCATTAAACCAAGATTTGTGGAGAGTTATATCATCCCGGAGACACGATCCATCATATTCGTCCAATGGACATATCTGATACCGAAAATTTTGACGAAGATGAATCCTTTGTGTTCCAGAGTGATGTTTTTGACAGCCAGTCCAAAAAATTAATTATTGAAAAAAAATATGTAAAAAATAAGAAAGGAAAATCTCGTTCATAGGTTAACCTTGCGAAAATGTGGCCGTCCCAAATCTTTTGACTTCACATAGCGACTGCAAATTCTCTTGATGATTCCATTGGAGGCATTGAGGCCGAGAATGCCATACTGAAGGGTCGAGTCAATGAATTGGAAGAAGCTTTGATTCATATGCCATTGCTTGCCAATCCTTTGGCAATAATCATGTCTGCCACCCCTGCATCCAATTTAAAAGGATCCTCCAGCCTCCTCGCATCATGTAGAGGATATGTGGAGAATAATATCAAGAAAAGAATGGAACTGATTACTGAGGCGTGGGAAACATCACAAACCACGATTTCCTTTGGAACGAGGGCACATAATTTGCTCGAACATTTGCAAGAGGATTTAAAATATGAAGAACATTTATATTTAGACAAGATCCTTCCTTTTGGCACCATTTTCAACAACGTGACAGAAACGAGAAGAAAACACCAAGATCTCCCATCCAAAAAATTGGATCGATCAATTAAATGCATGCTGGAAATAAAAAGTGAAGAACTTGCATCTCATTGTCTAGTCATGTGAACAAGCCATATAAACAAAAGAAAAATTATTCACAAAACTGACCAAAATAGACTTAGCCAGAAGGACCAATGACTTCCAAGACCCCAACTTAATTGTCAACTATTTGCCCTTAACTAAGAAAGCCTTCGATAAACAGATTGATATTTTTAAGGCGTTGTATTTGGAAAAGTTTTACAACATCCTTGAATATGGTCAAGATTACGTCGACAACTGGTTAGTCGACTATTCGGTTCAGAATGAGGAAATTGATCAGGCTCTGCGTAATGTTTCTATCGACTTCAGGGAATTAGAAAATGAACTTTTCAACCTAAAAATATGGAATGAGATCAACGCCACCCCAATGAGAAACTACATTCAAGAATGGCTCGAAAGGGAATTGAAGCAGGTCGCTGACGAAAGACAGTAGGCAGTTTCCACGATTCTAGTAGTCGTCAATGACATCAATGAAAAGGCATCAACAAGAAAATAGAAAAAGGGGTCACATGTACCATCACTGTAAGTCTATACTGATCACATCTTGATTTGTTTATCAACCCAATTATTCCACTTTTTAAAATAAAAATGTCTAGCCAAAGACTGATACCTTTCAATTTATTATTTTCAGGTATTACACTCTACCGTTGCCCACTTCTTCTTTCTACAGTCCTATTTCTTGTACATATTTCTCTTATGGTCTGTGAGAGCCCCAATACCAGTCTATATGACAAACACATTTAAATTTCCAGGAATATGTAACAAACAATATTATTTTTTGATATATTTCAAACAAAACCGTTTTTTATCTCCTTTTATATTTATGTCCTCATAAATTTTTATCTTCCACTATGCTTATGGTCTGTGGGAGCCCGAATCCTAGTCTATATGAAAAATGCATTTAAATTTCCATGAATATGTAATTTTTTTGATATATTTCAAATTAAACTGTTTTTTTTTCTTCTTTTATATTTCTGTCATCATAAATTTTCATCTTCCACTATGCT